>JAUTDX010000607.1:0-90002 GCA_030844895.1 Ambrosia x helenae
TAAGTTGTCTAGCAACCGTCGCTGAGAAAGATCCATCCTCCAGGAGAATTATGGAACTCCAGTCTCGTTCTTTTCCGACTTGTGAATTTAGAAGACCTGTCAATAATGGGCTCCTGCTCACACTAAATTTGTAGGCCCATGTTTAATTGGTGTCAAAAAAGCGGAGCTGCCCACTGGATCCGGCCCAACCTGATTTCTCCTTCTCCATGGCCCATATTAATATTTGAAACAAAACCTTGGCCCACTATATTTGAATTAACACCCGAATGGTCAACAGCATTTTTAATTGGAAACATACCATCCCCATGCATGTTACCATTTCCCCATTCCCTGATTATCCGCTGGCATTGAATGACCATAATTGTCCTCCGTTTCCATGGCGGGAGACGCAATCTCCGGTATGGTTCCCGGATTTCACCTTCCTCCATGTCATCAATAGGATTATCATCACAATCGGCCGATTCGAACTCCGGTACCCACGAGGAATTCTCCTCAGTAACCCAAACATTGAAACCTTTCTTGCGCCAGTAAACCGTCACCTCTTCATCAATCTTAGAGACATAATTCGTTAAAACATGCGCATAACCACAAGCATTATCAACACCCGTCCACGAGAAATCAGACGGCCATACTACTTTCCCAAACAAGCGACCAATATCATCAAACGTTGAACTTTCACGAGCCAGGACCGGCACCCCAACAATTTTAAGAACCGCAATCCTTTCGAACGGTAAGTCTTGACCCGTCCAAGGTTGCACCTCCACTAACATTTCCTTCCAAACCTCCTTTAGTATGGATAAACCGCCGAGATATGATACCGCCGCTTCATTGAACCCTGCCCTTGCAAGCATCTTCTTAATCGAATGAAGGTTAGCAATGGAATCAGCAAATCCCACTACTGCCCTCCCCATACAATGAAGTGGATAGACAGCACCATTACCTTCCACGTTCAGGCTCTTCTTTGTCCCAGAAGACCCGCCATAGACAGCCGTCATCTTCGGGAAATCATTCGCGTCAAAATTCTTTTCTTTGGAACCCAAGCCTTTTGTTGAGGCATCCCAAAATATAGGATATTCTCGATGAGACCGATCAAACATAGCCAAGACACCGAAATTCGAGAATCGTCAAAAAACAATATCATTAAGAGCCGGAAGTATCGAATAAGGATCTTTTGAGTTTAACACAACGAACAAACCCAAACACCCTACCTTTGATCGTTCTCCTCCTTGGAAACCTAAGCATCAGTAACAGCAACGAATCCCTTAAACGCCTCCTTAAGTTTTAGTCCCGTGATACGATCCGAGAAGTTCGTAACATAGAATGTTGTCCGTGTGGCTGGATCATCTGAATCTTGAAACCCGTTTGAAGTCTGCCGCCGATCGCCTGTATTTCGCCTATTAGGGTTACCCATATCGAGGAAGTAGAAACATTACATCTTGTAAGAAATCTCTTAGGTTCAATACCTAGACGAGGAAGTATTTTAATAAGACTTGTACAAAAATAGCGAGCAAGATTACTTGTTAAAAGAAGGCTTTGGTTATTCAGACATCTAGGGTTTTTATTTGAACATCCCTTTCCATGGCCGGTGGAGAGCAAAATGCAGATTTCTATGGGCCCTCCACGGCCCGTGGAGACCCCAATGATTGAAAATGGTTGCCAATGATTGGTAGTGAGTAGGATGAGTGGGATCTCATCTGCCACATTTCCATGGGCCGTGGAGGTCTCCATAGCCTGTGGAGACCCATTTTTTTTATTTGTTAAGTGTGTTTTTATGTATTTTAATGATGATATTTATGTTTTTTATAATAAAAAAAGATTCATTTCTTATTTATAAATATAAATTAGCATATATAACAATTTTTTTCCACTTATTAATTCGATATACATGATAAAAACAGTTACATACGATAAGCTATAACAAGTCAATATAGGTTCTCAGGTAATGCTTGCTTGAGATTGGTCATTCCTTGTGATACATGAACATTGGATTCTTGTCTCTTGGAAGCTTCAGAAAAAAAATAAAAAATAAATAAAAAAAAAACACACTTAAAAAACGCTACTGCACACGTGTAATATAACCCAAAAGCCTAATCCCCTCACCCTCAACTTACCCCCACCAAAAAACCTAATTCCGCCCCACCCACCCCCACCCTCACCAAAAAACCTAAATCGCTTACCCAAAAACCTAAACCACCCATCCACCCCCACCCAAAAACCTAAACCCACACCACCCACCGCCTACCAAAAACCTAAGCCCCACCCGCCACACCAAAAACCTAACCCCCACCAAAAAACCTAACCCCTACCCAAAAACCTAAACTCACCCTACCCACCCCCACCCCACCTCCAAAAACCTAAACCTTACAAGCTAAACTTAAAAAAACAACCCTAAAAGCGAAGCTAAACTAAACCTAAAAACTAAACCCTAATGCTAATCGGAAATTAACTACACCCGTGCATTAGAAGTCGCCTACTTTTTGTTTTTTTTTTTTATTTTTTTTATTTTTTTTTCTAAACGGGGATGACGTGGCAAAGAGAAGCTCCGAACCAGATTTTTGGTTTTTGACTTAAATTTTGAGTTATGATTTTTTGTTTATTTTTTTCTTAATTTAAGTAGGAGTTCTCGAGTTCTCTACCTAACTATGAGTTCTCAATTGAACTTTCCCCGATATATATATATATATATGGTAGGGATCCTAAGAGAACCAACCCATATTTGAGAACTGAGAGAACCATTCTGGGCCACACATTTCATATAAAGGCATAATTTTTTTTTTTGCTTTAGTCGCACTATTTTATGCAAGAAATTTTTTTATTTATTTTTTTAATTTTTTTTCATTTATACATATGTGTATATGACAATTATACATATGTGTATATAGCAATTATACATATGTGTATATAGCATTTTTCAGCTATACATATGTCTATATTTCAGTTATACATATGTGTATATTGCATTATACATATGTGTATAATGCAATTATACACATATGTATATTGAAAAAAAAAAATTTCCTGCATATTAAGCAGCGACTAAGCCAAAAAAAAATTCCCTTAAAGAAATTTGTGGTCCAAAATAATTCTCACAGTTCTCAATTTGAGAAAAGGTTCTCATTTGAACCAAATATAATATATATAGGATTGAGATCAAATAGGAACCACTACCTTAGTTAGGAACCTTAGGAACCAATCCTAGCCACTCATTTATATTTTCTAGTTTTCTCTTTTTTATTTTTTTATAAAGGGCTATTTAGTAATTCAATAATAAACTAATTTTGGTGGTTATTCAAATCCCATAATTTTCTCCATATCTCTTGTTCATCTCATAAACAATCTGACTCATCCCCCTCTCTAATTCATTCATTCATCTCTCTCTTTCTCTCTCTTGAAGAAATGACGAGAACATTAATCGATCCCTCTTTTTTCTTAATTAAAAAATAAATGATGAAGAATATTACAATTGGCGAAGAAGATTATAATTGGAAACCGATGTGAAGCCGGAGAACCACCGACCGGATGCGTGGAGGATGAAGAAGACCATCAATCGCTACCGAAGTGTGTACGTGATTTATTTGTAAGCATATTTTCATTTGTATTTGGAGATCCTTTTGATTTTTTTCTTTTGAATCTTAATTTTATTTATATTATTCAAGTTTAAAAGAATGTATATTTTTTTATTTTAAATTGAATCTGTTTTTCTTTGATTTATTTGTTGTCTTCGTAATTCAAGTTTTTTCTTCTACGTGCCAATAACTATATATGATACACTAGTGTATCATATATAGTTATTGGGGTTGTACAGATACAATAAGATTTGTTCTTAGTTGTTATACACCAGTGTATAACAACAAATCTATTAATTATTATACACAAGTGTATTATAGGTGGTAAAAGACGTTATAATAAACTGATAGTATTTTGTTTGACGTTAAAGATACACAGGTGTATATTCATTATAAAAAATGGAATGTGCAGTATGACACAGCCTGTGTGTTACTCAATATACACAGGTGTACCATATATGAGTTGTAGCATGTCTAACTATATTTTTTAAATATTGTAAAATTCATTTTTAATTTTACATTTTTTTATTGTAGGTTCCTCGTCGAGCAACATATATGAGTCTCCCGGTGGGACGAGATGAATATACACCAATGTATATCTGTGTACATCAATGTATATCTGTGTTGATGATGAATGAAACAACGAATATACACCAATGTATATCTGTGTTGATGATGATGAATGAAAAAACCAATATACACCAATGTATATATGTGTTGATGATGTTGAATGATGATGAATGAAAAAACGAATATACACCAATGTATATCTTGTGTTGATGATGATGAATGAAAAAAACGAATATACACCAATGTACACTGTTGTATATATACCGAGATATAATTTTAATAGTATATACAATAAATACGTTTGGGTATACTATAAACACTAATTTGCTGTTTCCAAATATACAGGAGTTTCTTATTAATTACCTAATAAATGATATTGATCAAAAGACATTAATACCCCTTTATTAAAATAACAATTAATTAAAGTTTTACTTATTTACAATCATGCCATTGAAGATGGATGGCTCAGATTGGTTCCTATAGTTCCTACTTAAGGGTTGCTTCCTATTTGAACCCTACCCTATATATATATATAAATTTGTGTTCACTTTAAAACTTTAACCGTCATTCACACACCTTGATAATAATTTGAGTTTGATTCATAATTTAATTCGTATATCATGATTTTCTAATTGTGCATAGATCATGTGTTCATATCTCGTTCAACATAAACAAATTATTTTAAATCAAACTTCATCACACTTTTCACCCGGTCCTACCACACATGACACAACATCCTACCCAAAGTTCAAATCACATTTTCTCTGCCAAGTGGTATAATGCATTCAACACATGTCCATAATATAACACCTTTGAATCCCTCTTGACTATCACACTTCCCCCCAAACCCATCTCAACCCATCTAAAACATGAATAACATTAACAACTCACCACATTCACCATGCTCCAGCAACGAACACCAACAAACCAACCACACCATTTTTACATCAAACAAATCCAATCTTGACAATAACTCCTACAAAATTCTCTTGATCATCAACTACATATGCTTGTTTGTAGGCTCGGTATCCTCTTCACTTCTTATAAAATATTATTTCAACCATAAGGGATCCAGCCGATGGGTATCCACATGGATCCAATCGGCTGGGTTTCCTTTATTATTAGTCCCCATATACCTCCCCTACTATGTCTGTCAGTCCCAAAAAAACGTGCATGTCGAAACCAGAAAACCATTTTCGGGATTTGACATGCAAGTCTTGGGACTATGTGTTGGAGTAGGGTTAATACTTGTGGTTAGTAACCTATGCTTTTCGTGGGGGAATTCGTACCTCCCTCTTTCCACGTCAGCATTAGTGTTATCATCACAACTAGTGTTCACACTATTAACTTCGGTTATTATAGTAAAACAAAAGATTACCTTTCTAAATCTTAATTGTGTGGTACTCCTAACGCTTAGTTGTGTGTTATTAGCGCTAAGTTCTAATGGCGACCGTCCCGAAGGGTTAACAAAACAAAAGTACTTTATAGGGTTTTTTTCAACCGCGGTAGCCGGGCTTTTATTCGCTGTATACCTACCCGTGATGGAAAAGATTTACAAAAAAGTCGACTGTTACGCGATGGTGATCGAAATGCAATTCGTGATGGAGATGACGGCTACAGTGGTCGCCACAGTGGCAATGGGCGTGTGTGGAGGGTTTAAGGAGATGAGGGAGGAGAGTGTAGGGTTATTTGACGTGGGACCCACTAAGTATTGGGTGGTGGTAGGGTGTAACGTGGTGACGTGGCAGTTGTGTTTTATGGGGACCGCTGGGATGGTGTACTTAACGACGTCGTTGACGGGTGGGATATGCATGACGGCGTTGATGGGGATGAATGTGGTGGGTGGAGTGGTGGTTTATGGTGATGAGTTTAAAGGGGCGAAGGTGGTGTCGACAGTTATGTGTTTGTGGGGGTTTTGTTCTTATGTTTATGGAATGTATGTTAAGATGAAGGATGAACATGATGGTGTACAAAAGAAGTCGTTGCTAGAGTTGTCTGAGATTGTAACGGAAGATCAACATTAAATTAAAAAGATTGTAGATTTTTGGTTTTATAAAAATAAATTATATAGAAGTCTGATTTTAGTTGGAACTTGTTTGATAATCTTTATCTATATGTGTCACATGTATTACATTAGATGTATATAGTGGCGAAGCTTGACCAGAAGGTTCGGGGGGTCGGAAGTCACTAATTTCGGGGGTCGAAAATCTATATTTTCAAAATTTTCTATACGAATACTATATAATCGGAACTTCTGCGCGAAAATCCGGGAGGGTCGGCCGCCCCTCCCTGCCCCAACTATGCTGCGCCACTGCATATATAAGTGTGTAACATATCTTCCGTATATGATAGATATACAAAAGGAAAATCATGTGATGAGATATATAGGATTAAAACCTATTATTTGGTGCTAACTAGACATTAGACATAACTAATAACACTTCGATACATGTTGCATGTGACACAAAACTTGTGATCTATGTCATTGGCAATTTAACCATTTTTATGTCAATTAGACATTGGTGCATAACTCTATTAATTTTGTGCTAATTAGACATAATTAATAACATTTTTATGTCTTAACCGGGTCCGCGCTGATGTATCAAACTTGGTTACGGCGTTCCCCCGTAAACCGTACTGCCTCCACACGAGTTTCCTCGCTGAAGCAGTGGCGCAGCATTGTTGGGGCGGGGAGGGGCGGCCGACCCCCCCGGATTTTCGCGCAGAAGTTCCGATTATATAGTATCCGTATAGAAAATTTTGAAAATATAGGGTTTCGACCCCCCGAAACTGGTTTTCGACCCCTCGAAACTAGTGACTTCCGAACCCCCGGTGACTTCCGACCCCCGAACCTTCGGGTCAAGCTTCGCCACTGCGCTGAAGTAACAGTCGAGTGAAAACTGGGGTGCACCTCCAACGCTAGATTTAGTTTAGTTTTAATTATTTAAGGGTAAAATAACGAGACTTTAATGTTAAAGTACACGATTATCTTCAAATCTAAATATCTTCTCGGATGAGTCTTAACTTATACCTTTCAGAAGGTACGTCAAACAACTATTTATGACATGAAATGTATTTATTATCTTTTAGTTAATAGATAATATTATTGAATTTAGTTCATGCATCGTTATTTAATTTATTGACCTTTAATAAATACTAATAGTGCTATTTAATTAATTCACTGCATTTGTCCTTTGGTTTGCCACTTAGGTTATAGCCTAGTAGTAGAGAGGAAATCATTTTTTGGGTGAGGTTGGGAGTTCAACTCCAAAGGTTTACAAAAAAAGTGTAAAAAAATATGTAAGAAATTAGCCGTTCAAAAAAAATTTTGTTCTTTGGTTTAATTGTTGGAATGAAGATTTTTTTTGTAATTTAATTTAATAACTAATACAAACGCTAATGTAGAGATAGGCCACTTATATGCCTCTTGTAAGAAAGCTCTTAGGTTCAATACCTAGACGAGGAAGTATTTTAATAAGACTTGTACAAAAATAGCGAGTAAGATTACTTGTTAAAAGAAGAAGCAAACATATTATTGGTATAAGATACAAAATTAAGAGAAAATTAATACATTACATTAAACTTTTTAATTTATTATAATTATAGATGAAAAATAAAATATTTAGTAACCAAGTTTTAAAAGTGTTTCAGTTATGCCACTTATAAGACTTTGTGTTTCAATCAAGTCATTAAAGAAACTTTAATGTTCTAATGTTGTATATTTACCTGAATAAAAGATCATCAATTCTACATGACATTTATTAAATTTTTTATTTATAATATGATGATATGCTTAAAAAAATACCAACATGGATTAAAAATTGCAAAAAAAACTCTTAAAAATGCTAAAAAATTTGCTTTTTAAAACAGTTGCGATTTTTTTTAATTGGAAAAATTTTAAAAATTTAAAAAATGTTTTAAAAACATGCGGAAAATTTTTAAAACTGCCAAAATTTTAAAAATTTGAGAAATAATTTTATTTTTTTGGCATTTTTAAATGTTTCATAGATTTTTAAACATTATGTATAATTTTTTTAATTGAAAAAACGTAATTTTAAAATCTTTTCAATTTTTTAAATTCGTACTTTAAAAAAAGATCTTTGTGAATTTTTATTTTTGTTCCATTCTGTTCTAAAAGTTTTAGTCATTTCTTTTTTAATCTTTTTTACTTTAGGTTACTATTTTTAAGTCATGTCATCATATAATAACAAATGCAATTAATCATGTATAGGTAAAATATATAAGACTAGATTTATATTCCGGGAGTGTTTTGGATTGAGAAATCTAAAACAATTAATAATGTATCTCCAATGTTAACGTCTAACCTTTTACAATGTATAACTCTAATATTAAAACCTAACCTAAAACGATGTACAACTCCAATGCTAACACCTGTTGTAAATAGAATTCATATTTATTGGTTTGAACATAATTAATGACTTGCTTATACATGATTAATGAATAACCTGAACACTTTGTGTTTTTTTCCTGTATAAACAAAACCCAAAAAAAAAAAATAGTCGTTTTTTTTCTCCGTTTTTTATATAACATTGTGGTACTCTTTAGAAAAATAATAAAAGCTCGTTAATTTGGTCTTTTTTTCTTCGTTTTTTATATAGCACTGTGGTACTCGTTGGAAATATAATAAAACGCTCGTTAATTTGGTGTAATTTTTTTCTTTAACAATCTCGTATATAAAAGATATTAACGTTTAAAAATTATGGGAGGAAACATGAGAGAAATAAATCTAATTTTGTTTTTAAATTTTTTTTCCTAAAATATCTCAATGTCACATGGCATCCTACATGAAACTCTCAAAAGGGAGAATGGCTATAGGAGTGCAATGTAAGATTATGCCCTTTGAAATATATATATATATATATAGGGAATTGTTCTAGAGAAAACCCTCCTTATTTGGTAAACTCTGAAAACTCTTACTTCCCAATATTTTTTTTTTTTTTTGAAAAAAATAGGGCAAGTAATATATATGATTTTAAGCATTTTGGGCCAAAAAAAATAAAAAAGCGCCGAGTAGTTTTTTTTTTTAAAAAAAATAAAATTTTGACTAACACATGTTAAGCGCTAATAACAGGTGTTAACCATGTGTTAACTATATGTAAACAGTAGACGTTTTTTATTTAAAAAAAAAACACCGTTCGGCGCTTTTTCGATTTTTTTGGCTTAAAATGCTTAAAAAATGTATATTACATACCCTATTTTTTTCAAAAAAAAAAATTTGTTGGGAAGTCAGAGTTTCCAGAGTTTACCAAATAAGGAGGGTTTCCTCCATATACTTTACCTATATATATATATATAGATTTGAACAATAAATTAACTTGAGTGACATGATCGAAACAAAAAACAAATTATGAGTAACCTAATTAAAACTATTTGTTAACTATTCTACAAAGTTTTCCCTTATATTTACCAAAAAAAAATTGTGTGTCTAGTGTCTAGAATCTAATCTTTAATTAGGGTATATATCTTTTTTGACAAGCGAAATTTCATCACCAACTACTAAAATGAAGTTTCAAGCTAGTCCTAACTAACCCTAAACTTACTGTTTCTATTTACTAACCATCACCCATAACTCCATGTTCTAGCCATTATCTCGTACTCACCAAAAGGATGGTTCAACGCCACCTTTGCATTGGATATGGATGACACATTCACGGTAAATTGTCAAAAACTTCAACAGATTTCTTGTTAGAACTTTTGACACAAAACACAAACAAAATCTTTATTCAAATGAAATCAAACTTTACAACCAAAACAAGAATCTCAACTAAAGTTTTGAATGCGAACTCAAACCCAAACAAACAAATCAACAACATATCGTTAACAGATAATCTGAAACAACACTCTCAACTGCTTAACACTAGACCTAGAAACTATCAAGATATATACAACAAGCAAGAGACAAAGAGATTTAGACGATCTATTAACAAACCCTTAGATCATTTAAACGAACCCTAGGTGAGAGAAAAAGAACTCTATAGAAATACTAGAGAGAAAGCAAAAGAAAATGTGAGATAGAAAACCCTAAACTGATGCCAAACATCTTATTTATAGATGGGTAAAGTCGGTATAATAATGACTGTGGGTTGCGCTTATGATAGCCAAGAATAAGCCCAATCAGCATAAAAGCCTTCTTTAGCCCAGCTCAGCTACATGCAATCCAATAAACCCATCTAGCTTAGCACTTTGTGATCCATCTAGATTATCCAACTTAGCAAATATTAAACATGTAACAATAATAAAAACATAACACTTATGAGAAAGAATTTATTTATGTTAATGTATTGAATGAACTGAATTGATCAGTATATATATCAAACAAATTCAAAGAACTACATATCTGGACATGCTCTCCTACTAACAAACCTTTGGTAAAAACATCTGTCAACTAAGACTTTGAAGAGACTGAGATCAGTTTGATTATACCTTTTGCAACCTTTTCTCTCAAGAAAAACAAATCAATTTCAAAGTGCTTCGTTCTTTCATGAAACACGGGATTTTCTACTATACTCATAGCAACATTATTATCACAAAAGACTTATTGGCAGTTTCACATCCATGCCTAATTCTTGCAAAACATTAGTTAACCACATGATCTCACATGTAGCAACACGCATAGATCTGTCCTCTGCTTCTGCAGAATATTTAGATACAATGCTTTGTTTTTTGTTTTTTCAGGATGTTAACAATCCCCTAGAAACACACAAAAACCAGTTATTGATTTTCATGATTCTAAACATTTTGCCAAGTCTGAATCTGAGTACACTCTCGGGTCAAACTTGTCAGATTGTTTAAACAATATCCTTTTTCCTTTTGATATCTTAACAACCTTAGAGCAGTTTTAAACAAAGCTTGTGTTGGCTTATGCATATATTGACTTAACAAGTGGACAAAATAAGCAATATCAGGTCTTGTATGAGACAAATATATTAATTAGCCTACTAGTTTTTGATAACTAGTTATGTCAGACAAGATCTTATCATCCTTTTTACATAAATTCATTAACATATAATGTGGCTTAATAGGATTATTCAATGGTTTACAACCTGTTAGGCCATACCAACTTAACAGATCTAGATAATATTTCCTTTGTGCTAAACATAAACTATCATCAGTTTAAATGACTTCTATTCCTAGAAAATATTTAAGATCACCAAAGTCTTTAATAAAAAAAAATGTTTTTAATAGAGTTTTAACTTTAATAATCTCTTCATTATTATTTCCTGTTAAAACTATATCATCAACATAAACTAGTAAAACTAAAACACATTTTTGTCTCTTTAACAAATAAGGAGTGATCATACTTGCTTTGACAGAATCCTATGTCAATTAATGCATTAACCAATTTTTCATTCCACATTCTTGGAGCTTGTTTAAACCCATACAATGATTTGTTTAACTTACAAACTTTGTTTCATACTTAGAATCATATCCATCAGGTAAGCACATATAAACTTCTTCATGCAAATCTCCATATAAAAAAGCATTGTTTATATCTAGTTGATACAGATTCCAACTATTTTGTACAGACAAAGATAACACACATCTAACTGTGACCATCTTAACAACAGGGGAAAAAGTGTCAAAGAAATTAACACCTTCCTTTTGACTATAGCCTTTTGCTACAAGCCTAGCCTTGTACCATTCTACCTCACCATTTGATTTATACTTGACCTTGTAAACCCATTTATAACCTATGGGTTTTCTATTTAAAGGTAAGTCAACAACATCCCAAGTATTATTTTTGTGTAGGGCTTCAAACTCTTCATTCGTTGCTTGAACCCAATTTTGATCATTTATAGCCTCAAAATAATGTTTGGGTTCACTACTTTTATTAAGAGAAGTAACAGAGTAGAAATTCTTAGGTGTCGATTTACAATAATTAACAACTTTTCCTAACCCATATTTAACCTTACCCTCAATTATATAATCACTCATTTTTGAAGGAAAAAAGTATTCCTGGTAGATCTCCTTAGAACTGAACTTGGTTCAGCTGTCTGATCATGTTTCCCTCAGACATGGATTTATCTACATTTCTAGACTCATGCTCAACCCTACCAGAACTAGAACCTACATTATTTGGTTGTTGAATCTTAGCCCTACCATTAACAATACTAGGATCTATTACTGGCTGCTGAGCTGGTTAGAATTCTTAGATTTTTGTGTATGTTCATCATTGGGAGTTGAGCCAAATTCTGGATTTTGGATGTCTTGATTTTCATACAAATCAAAAAAAAAATTATATTTGTAACTACACTATCCAAATTAAAATCCTGATTTGAGAAAAATTGTTTGTCCTTAAATGGAAAAATATTTTCAAAGAACTTTACATCTCTTGAAAATAATACTACCTTTTGATCAAGACTCTAGAGTTTATATCCTTTTTTTTTCATTCGAATAGCCTAACAAAACACATTTTTCTACATGACTCTCCAATTTATCACTATTATTCAGTAATGTACTAAAACAAAGACATCCAACAGTCCTAAGATGAATCAAGACAGGTTTGAAACCATACACAATTTCATAAGGAGATTTACCTTTTAAAATGGAAGAGGGTGTCCTGTTAATTAGGTAAACAGTAGTCAAAATACATTCAGACCAAAACCTTATTGGCAAATTACTTTGAAATAACAACGCCCTAGCAACATTCAAAAGATGCCTATGTTTTCTTTCATCTATACCATTTTGTTGTGGTGTATGAACACCTGAGGTTTGATGTAGTATTCCATTTTCAAAACAAAACTTAGACATTTGATTGTCTACAAATTCAGTACCAATATCATTTCTATATGTTATAATGGTTTTCTTAAACTGATTTTTAATTATATTTGAAAAAACTTCATCTTTATACCTCATGAGATAAAACCTGATGTATATTTTAACACATTTAAGACAAGTTCAGAGGGATGTCCTAACCTAGCATGCCAAGCATTTGTAACACAAACAGAATTACACACTTTAAGAGAAACAGAAGAATTTCCACAAAAATAAAGCCCATCATGTTGACTACCAGTCACCAGGACACTCTTTGTTAGCGTATCCTGAATATAGCAATGATTATCAAAAGAAACAATCAACTTACAATCCCTTGCTAATTTATACACATATATTAAATTTACACAGTATTCAGGAACTACAAGTACATCATATAATATCACCTTTTCACTAAGTTGAATATTACCAATTTTAGTTACAAGTGTATTGGTTCCATTTGGATGTTTTACTCTAATATCAAATTCAGTAACATCTATAACATTTATCAAACCCTCATCACTCATAACCATATGCTAATTTGCACCAGAATCAATTATCCAACCCATTTTTTAGAACACTGGCTAAAGATGAAAAACAGAACACGTGATTCAAGTAATCACAGTTTGTACTATAATTCTAGAAAAAACACTAGTTGAACAGAAAGGAGATATAATCCCACCTGCAACGTTGCTACTTTGTGGAACATCATCAGTTGGACCACTTATCAACTTTAGCAACTTTGAAACATGTTCACTAGTCAAAGAATTTAAAGACATAGCAGGGAATTTATCACTCATTTCACAAACAGAATTGTTGCTAGATTTGACACCTTTATTTGCAGCAATCTTAGACTTCATCCAAGGAGGAAAACCTACTATTTCATAATATTTTTCAACTGTGTGTCTCACTTTGTTACAATAAGAACACTTCAAACTTTGATTTAAAACTCTTAACACGTTTCTTTTATTATCAAAATTTGAATTAGTTTTAGCAAAGAAACCAACAGAACTATGTTGAGTTTTATTAGCTACATTTGAATTCCTATGTGACTCTTCTTTAGAAACAACAAGAAAAAGCTTCTTTAACTGTTGGAATAGGGTCTCTTGTTAATAAGATTGTCCTAACTGATTGATACACGTTGTCAAGTTCCATTAGAAATTGCATCAACTTAATCAAATGACTGAAATCATTAAATTGTTTGGAAGCATTACAAGTACAACTAGGTATTTACACAATTTCATCAAGATGTTTCCACATTCCATTTAGCTTATGATAATATTCAAACACAGATAAACCATTTTGTGAAAAAGAGCTAGTACGCTGATACAAATCAAACATAATAGACACATCAATTTTATCATAAGTTTACTTTAATTCTTTCCAAACTTCAGAAGCCATCTTAGAATACACTTGACCTAAGTATAATTCATCAGACACGGAATTAAGAATCGATGTTAAGACAATAGAATTACACCTATCCCACTGTCTCCAATACATCATTATCAACAGATTTCACACAAGAACGATCTATAAAGCCAATTTTATTTTTAACTCTAATGCAACCAACATAGCACTAGACCAAACAGTATAGTTTTCTGTACCCTTGAGTTTAATATTGACTACAGTCAAGTTGGTAGAATCACTAGCATACAAGTAAAGAGGATCTCCAGCATCTATCTTACTAACTAGAGTAGCAACAATAGTGTTGTTATTGTTATCATCAACATTATCACCCTCCATGTTTCCCTTTTATATTTAGAAACACAAGCAATGATCAATAATTACAACAACAATTGACAATCACAAAATAAATTTTAATAACAATATAGCAAACACAGATACACACAACAATTATCAGTTAATAACAAATAAACTACTCACAAGTTTCAACAATAACACTTTAACCCAGACAGGCACTGGCGAAGCCCCGTCAATGTTCTCGATTGTCGGTTTGTCACACTTGGGTGCCAACGCAGGTCTTAACAAGGGAGCCTTCCTAATACTCTATGACTCGATCAATTGTCGGTCCTTATAACTCGGTACCAAATTCTAGACTCAACGAATGATCAAGAAAAAGAACAATCTCACCAGGAGGGGGACTCAAGTTAGGGTTCTCTAAAACTCGCAGAGGGTACCTTCACTTAGGGTACAGATCTGTGAGAGCAATTGAAGCTAATTATTATTCCATTCCAAATCCATCAAGATCACAGGAACTCTTCTTGAATCAAGATAAGCTTAACAAATACTCAATAATACAAAAATACTAAACCTCAATAAAAAACAATAATAATATACCAGATCTATCAACAGGATAAGATCTATTATCTTTTTTTCATAAATAATTGAGATCAAGACCTACAAACCCAAATCCGACCTTATATATTCCAGATCTACAAAACAGAAGAAGATCTATACACAGATAATCTTCTTGTTTTTCAAAAACACAACGGAAAATAGGAACAATCAAGATCCAGAGTTAGATCTAGAGAGAAATACTCTGAATCGAACACAAAACCACAGAACCAAAGAATAGGCTCTAATATCATGTCAAAAAGTTATACAAATTTCTTGTCAGAACATTTTACATAAAACACAAACAAATCTTTATCCAAACAAACAAATCAGCAATAGATCATTAACAGATGACCTGAAACAACACTCTCTATTTCTTAACACTAGACCAAGAAACTATCAAGATCTATACAACAAGCAAGAGATAAATAGATTTAGATGATCTCTTAACAAACCCTAATATTATTTGAAAGAACCCAAGGTAAGAGAAAAAGAACTCTCTGGAAATACTAGAGAGAAAACAAAAGAAAATGTGAGATAGAAAACCCTAAACTGATGTCAAACATCTTATTTATAGATGGGTAAAGTCGGTGTAATAATGACCATGGGCTGGGCTTATGACAACCAAGAATAAGCCTAGACGAATAAGCCCAATCAGCATAAAAGACTTCTTTAGCCCAACTCAGCAACATGCAATCGAATCAACCCATCTAGCTCAGCACTTTGTGATCCATCCAGATTATCTAGCTCAGCAAATATTAAACATGTAACAATATAAAAAAATAGCACTTATGAGAAAGAATTTATTTATATTAATGTATTGAATTGATCAGGAACAATATTACTTTCAACATAAATTCTATTCTTAAACATAAGGATGGGATGTTTTTTCCGTCTAATGGTTTTTCCATCAGTGAAATCTTTCTATGTCAATTAAGGTTAATATCATTTTTTGGACAATTTCTTTAAAATAGAGTATATTAACTCACATATGGTGCTTGTTTAAGATACGTTGGACTGTTAAAACCTGATTACACGTAGAACGAAATACGTTTTTGTTTGTTTTTTCTTTTTCCTGAATCTACGGTTTCCTTAATTGAAATTAGACGTGAGATTTAGAATTATCGCATCTAAAATTTTCGTTGGGTTCTCAAGTTCTAAAAATACTAATATAATAATCGTTTTACAAATTGTTGGTGATAGTCAACACCAAGAAATAGGCCAATTCAGCAGCTTTTTGTTCCATTTCCCGTGGAGTAAAATTCTCATCAGTACGAGTCAATGGGCTCCCTGGCCCCTTATATCCATATAAAGGACACGCCGAGCATAAATACCCTCTTTAACTTTTATTCTTACGGATTGAAAATCTTTTATAAGAAATCGGAGGAAGACTCGACGATTTTTTCTAGGAAATCCCCAACGAAAGATACACACTATTCCGTCTTTTAGTAATAAAAATAACATTTTACATAGAGTAACATATATGAGACATGTGACTATAAATATATTATATTAAGAGAAAGTATACGATACATATCGCTGCCAGTCAATGGCCCGTTGTTATAAAGATGAGTTTCCATTATCAGTCAATGGCCCGTTGTTATAAAGATGAGTTTCCATCGCTGCCAGTGAACTAGAGGTTATGTAAGAAACTACGGGTGTGCTAATTTGTATTGCAGATGTATGTCTTTTGTTGTATTCATGTGTGTAGATAACCTGTATGTTAAAAAACATAATATATATGTTAAAAATACAAATGCATTTAAAATATTTTATCAGTGCGTCTATATATTTAAAAAAAAACAAATGTGTTTAAAGTTAAATGCATGTGCGTTTATATTCTTATACTCAGCATTGCAATTGGACCATGATACTAGTCTTCTTTCCATCCTGCCCTTGTTCTCCTTAGACATTCGATCAGGTACGAGCATTAATCCATATTAGGAATATCAGCCTCATCTTCCACCCCATGCAAAAAGCTTTGATTGATTGTTGTTGACTTTGTGATCTCCCAAAAATCTGTGTTCCATAACACAAGAAAATTCAGCTTAAACAGGTGGCCACCTCTTTGTTGTTCCCTAATAACCGGTGTTACCATTGAAACTTTGACTTTGTTTTGGTTGAATTGATTCTTAAACTCATCTATTGTAGAGTCAGAATCCTTCCTTGCCCTGTTTTTCTCTAGTACTGGCTTCTTCCCCATTGGTATGCCCGAAGCTTCATGTACCAATGATGGTGTTATTTTTAATTTCCAATTACCTGCGTTTAGCATGTTTCTTCCCTCGTCATAATTGACCAATAAGCAGTAGGCCAAACCTATGGAAATTGTATCAATCCTAATGTCCAACACAAATCCAAACCCCATTTTTCTCACATCTTCCTTTTGTTCATCTGTGTACTCCTTGATGCTGTCAATAAAGTCATTAGGGGAGCATCTTAGTCTTAACTTTTTATCTATGTATTCTACAAATTCCTTTTCCTTTATCTTCTTCACCTTTTTAGGTTCATCCTTTTTTACTTTCTTGCTTGGTCTCTCGAAATCGTCATTTGATTCTGAACTTGGCTCAACAATTGGTTTTTGTTTTTTCAACTTATTCTTCATTTTCTCAACATCAACTTCCAATTTTTTGGCAGCTTCCTTATTTACGTTTTGAATCATTTTCTTGATTTCGATCAGGTTTTTACAGGTGCTTCAAAATCATCATCTTCTTCTGCCACATTCCTTGTAGATTTCTCTGTTTAACAAACAAAAAACCAATTATTATACAGTAGTAAACATAGAATATCACAAACACGTGCAGACGCACCTTATAAATTTGAATTCACCTTTAGACGCACATTAATATTTATCAAAAAAACAGAACAGACGCACATTGTAAATTGAAGTATCAAATCAGACGCACGTTAAAGGTAATCGAAAACAAAAACTAAGAAAAACAAAACCACAATAGACGCACGTTATAATAACATCATTTTGATCAAAACGCACGTTTATTTTTTAAGCTAACCATTAACGAACCTATTATTTGTTTCAAATAACCTAAACGCACATCATCATCTTCTACATACCTTTTATCGTTTTTATTGCAGGTCTGTCATGATTGTTCTTCGTTCTCTCTCGACTTAGTTATCTGTGCCATTTTCAAGTTTTGTTAGGTTTAAGTCACTGTTTTCGTGTAAACATCAAAATTATATTAACATGATCCTGAAATGTAAACCATAAACGCACCTGATTTTCTCTTTGAAGCCATGCTCTGTTTTTCTGTTCTTCGTCTTTATCGTCGTCGTCTGTGTGTTTGTGTGTGTTTTGATTTTGTGAATAAACCCTAATTGAATGAGGCGCTAGAGTACCTATCGTTGATTTTTGTGAATTGGCGGTTCAAATTAAAAAAACATTAAACACGTTTATATTTTTGTTTGACTAATTTGCCCTTGGGTTTGTTTTAAACATGATTAATCATGGATCTTGTCACTCTCTAATCCAATGGTCCAGATTTCTTCTTACGCTTTTTATTTTAAGGACACTTTCTACAGTATCTCTACCCTTAAATTAATAGTTAGTAACTTATATGCAATCGCAATCATATGTATCTTAAAATATCCTTAAATAATTCTAAAATCTTTATCACTAACTACTTATTTTATTTTTATATTCAACCTATGTAATACACAGGTTCATAATAAAATTGCTGCATTTTTTGTTCTCACAGCCACTAAAAACTAGGAAATAGGATTTTTGTTTTTGCGGATTATCAGAGGTGATGTACCAAATTGATATCGACCGAACACCATCAGCATTGGTTCTGGTACAGTTATTCATTCTTCATGTTTTAGGTTTTGGTATTTTCAAAGATACTGATACCTAACTAATAGAATCCGTACGATATACGGGGTTTGTACTTTCTCTTGCTTTCAGTATCGGTATTTTTCAGTATAATACCAATTTGATACCGATGTAATCCCTACTATAATTCCACCGCCACCAAATAGTATGATAAACCTTTATCCAAGCCTCTCAGTGGGCCTGTGTGCTGTGAGTTGGACTAGCAATTAATTTCTTTCAAATGGGGCTTTTTGGGTCAGCCTGTTCTTTTATGCATTTTGGCCATTCGGGCGGCCCTGCGGCCTGCTTTGAGTCTTTTTTATGTTTTAAGTGAATTCGGAAAATGAGTTAGGAACTTAAAGTATCTTGTTTTATTTAAATGACAAAATAGCTAGTTCATTCATTGATAACCAGAGTTACATTTCATTATGACAATTATACATCCATCCCTAACACTAGGTATATAAATTCACAGCAAATTTTACACCAATTCGCTTTTGACAGGACTCGAACCATTTACCTCAATAAGAGGAGCTTGATGGTGAGCCATGTCATAAGTGGCATGAAGACCAAAAAAAACATAGTAAACCAGCATAATTACCGTACATATTCCAAACCGAACAAACGCCATATAACCCAACGAACCCATTAGAAACAAATTTGTTGCTATCGAAAGTGAAGGAAGCCAAGGGACCAATGGTACCCCCCACACCTTTGGGGTGCGTTGTTGCGGCAAAATCACCGATATCCCAAGCGTACCCACGAACCATAAGGGGACAGTCACCGCGTAACCTACCCAACCACTTGGGTTTAACCCCCAACAGGCTGAAATCCCAATCGACGACGAGATTATGATCAACAAAAACCCGACTAGTTTCAACAGGCTTGTACGCGGGGTGACCCGGCTTACATAATACCTTCTCACGATAAGTGCAACCGCCATCATCATGAACACAAAAAGTGTGCTTACGGATAGCAAAGTGGCTAAAATGTCCAAACTTGAAAAGAAAGCGATACACGCGCTAGATATTGTCACTAATAAGGTCGCGTTTATTGGGGTTTTTGTTTTCGGATGGACCAAAGCGAACCATGGTGGGATCATATGGGCTCTAGCAATATGAGTTATATATCGAGCTTGACCAAGTGCGCCAACCAATAGGACCGTGGTCATACCCTTGAGCGCATCTAGAGCCACTAAATACTTAGCCCATTTCATCCCAACCCTATCGAATGCAACCGAATAAGCTGCATTCGGGTCGATGTCCGTGTATTTTTGCATCATGGTTAGCGAAAGCGCCATGAGGCAATAAATTATCGTGATAATCGACATTGACCCGAGTAGGCCTATCGGGATATCTCGAGACGGGTTCTTTGTTTCTTCCGCCATTGTTGCAATGGTGTCGAAACCTCCGTACGCAAAATACACGATGGCCGCGGCTCGAAACACACCTTCGACACCAAAAGGCGTGAATGGCTTCATATTCGAAGTGTCCGCGTTCGAAAAAACCGGCTATGATGACGAACAAAATCACGAGGGTGTTGACCCCGGATGCAATCCAATTAAGAACCGAAGTGTTACGCGTGCTACTCATGGCGATCGCAGCCGCGATCGCCAACACGACAACCGCGATCGGATCTAATAGATTATACCCTTCCGCGAGCCCCGTATGTATCCGCAACGAATTCGGTTCACGGTTTATTAGAGACGTGAAATACGACGTCCACGACCGGGCAACCGCGGCACTGCCTAAAACACATTCAAGAAGAATGTTTCCCGCGGTGACAAACGCCGCGAAATCCCCCAACTCCACCCGGAGGTACGCGAACGAACCTCCAGCAACTGGAATTTCTACCGCGAACTCCGTGTAACAAAACACGGAAAGCATCGCGGAGAAACCAGATGCCACATAAGACAAAACAATAGCTGGGCCGGCGTTGTTATGGGCCTCTTGGCCCGTAAGAACGAATATCCCGGCCCCTATTACTGCTCCAAATCCAAACCACATTAAGTCCCACCAAGTGAGACAACGCTTCATGTCGTTCTCACTCTGCTTTCTAAGCTTCTCGGTCTCATCCGAGTCTTGAGAGCGAGTGAGAAGACGATCTTTGAAGCGCGAGTGGGTGTTCGACAAGGCGTGCCGATAGGTGCTCCAGTTTTGGAAAGATTGCTCCGGAAAGAAGTCTTGTTTAGTCCATCTAAAGTAGGATTGTGGCTTATTAATTTGTTCATCGTTTGTGGTTTCTAATGAAGACATGTTTGGTTGTGAATTATGTTTTGGATGATGAAATCAATGTGCAAGATTTGAGAGCCATATCTCATTTATTAGTTGGTTGGGTTGTGACATTGACATAGAGAATACCATCTGATTCATTGGGTCGCTCGGATTCATAAATGGTGTTGATATGTGACCATAACATGTTTGTAAAAACCAAGAAAAACCGTTTGTTATGTTATTTTACTATATGGCGGCTCTATTTAAACTAAATTTGATGTAGATTTTCTAAAGATATATTTTTTTGGCAATAGTATTTTCACACACCATCAGTTGTAAGCTCACACGTTTCTATTTGAGGATATAAAAACGATTTTTTGAAATTCGGGGGCATGATTTAGCATGCATATTTGTGAATGGTCGTTCGACGTGTACCAAACGACTGTTTGAAATTCAGGCTACTATGATTTGACATAAAGTACCCTAAACGAGCCGTTGGTTCAAGCTCAAATGGCCGCTAGACGAGGTGTGTATTTTAGAACATTATTACTATGCATCTTGATATGTTGGGCTGGATGTATTTTTTTTTTTTTTATTTATCATTATTATTATTTTTTATTTATTTTTTTTTAATTTTTTTTTTTGTGATTGCCTGATTAAGAGGGTGATGAACGATGACTCTTAAAAACCATATGATTATTTAATATGTACTTCATCCTTTTTACAAAAGATAGTCTCGTGCTCGAATCAAAGGGATTGGTACTTTTGGATGGCCCAAACACGTTGGATGACTAATGACTTTTGAGGTCTGCGGAGAATTTAAGTAGCGAGACAAAAGACAATTTGCTTACGTTGAAATTTGGTTATTACGAATCCAAATTATAATAATTAGAAATGGTTACCCTTTCGATGAATTTTAATAAAAATTCTTGCTATATCGTTAACTAGTGTTTTAAAAAAACAATAATAATAATTCAATGATTGAAATTATACAAAGTTCTTCCCTTCTGAA
Organism: Ambrosia x helenae; assembly: GCA_030844895.1. Classification (NCBI taxonomy): domain Eukaryota; kingdom Viridiplantae; phylum Streptophyta; class Magnoliopsida; order Asterales; family Asteraceae; genus Ambrosia; species Ambrosia x helenae. The sequence goes on from JAUTDX010000607.1 coordinate 22,252, forward strand.
TCAGATAGATTCATATCTGAAAGAGGTTGACAATAAGAATTGACTATTAATTTGTACCTTTGTTAGAGGTGTTCCAGAATTATTTGTGATCGAGTTAATAGCTCTACGAACGAATGGATTGTATCAACTTGGAAAATGAAAAGATTTGTACAAGTTATACGTTTCGTCACCACTTGTGGAACAGCCTTAGGTATGATTATGTTAGATACTTGTGATTCGATTGCTGAAATAATATCTCCGCCAAAAAGCATGTTTTTTTACCGATGCACGAAGAAAATATTTTGTTGCGATTGAACAAAATATTGAGGAATTGTCCATACATAAAATCATAATTATTGTTCGGCTTTGATAGCCTCATGTTGTCCTTGTTTTTCAAATTATTAGTTTGTATTTAATTTGTTAAATGATAAAGATGGTTTGAATATTAGACTATATGTAGTGATTTTGACACATATTATCGTTAAAGTGTCACGTCATTGTCACATGAGTCCACTCAATCTCCTCCCACGCCCACAAGCCATTTGCGGTGGTGCCCATGGTGCCGACCATTTGATTTGTCCTTAGTGGTTTAACGAGTGAAAGGGCTTAGACCACCCATAATGGATGGTGAATGGGGCGTGAAGTGGGGCATTTCACCCCCCTTTCACCTTGGAACACCCCCCCCCCCCCCTGGTTAATGGGGCGTGAATGGGTGCCCCGTGAAATATTTCACCAGGTGAAAATTTTGAGTTGGCCAATTAGAACCTGTCACGTGACAGGTGTTGAATAAAAAAACGAACGTTGCAAATTTTCAAACGGTAATTTTTATAGCCGTTGGGCTATTTTAATAAAAAAATTTTAATTAAACCTCACTATATAAACCAAACAACATTCAACCATTTTTCACCTCAAATATTTATAAAATCCCACTATTTTTTAAACTATCAATCACAAAAATGCAACCATTCCGCCAACCTTTCGGTGTTCCATCTCGCCCGGGCAACCCAAACGTTTATCGCCCGAATACCACCCAACCTCAACAACCGTATAACTTTCAAGATTTGGACACGAGCAACATGGGGTTTTCGCAATTACTAAACATGCCCCAACAATTCTTTCAAGGTCCCATGGGATATGCTAATATGAATATTAGCGTTGGGGGTATGTCGAGGTCTCAACAAGAACCCGAGCAAGTGTTGCAGACGCAAGCTTCTAAACAACCCGAGAGCTCCCAACCAAAAAAACGGTCGCATAAAAAAAGTGAGAGCCGGCCAAATCGAAAACAAGAAAGACGTATCAACCATGGACCAAAGACGAGGAGCTCGCGCTCGCCCGAGCGTGGCTAGACATTTCGGAGGATCCAGAAGTTGGTATGTTTTTTCTTAAAAACCGTTAGTTTTAGGTTATTTAAAAAAAACCGTAATTTTTTTAAATCGTAGTTTTAAAAAAAAAAAACGCAAGTATTTTGTATACTAATATATGTTTTATAATTTTTTGTAGCGAACTACCAAAATTTACCTCTTTTTTGGATACGAATTCGCGGGACGTTTTTCAACGCGATGGGTAGAGGAGAATATCGGGATAGGGACTCGGTTTCGGGAAAATGGACGGACATCAATAAAAAATGCCATGGGTTTCAAGAATATTATCAACGTTTGAAGGATAACTAGGGTAGCGGTCGTGGCGACGTTGATATTTTGACGAGAGCGTTGGAGGAGTACAACGCTGATCGTGGGTCATTCCGTACATGAGGTGTTGGGAGCTTCTAAAGGAAAGCCCCAAATGGGCAGACGTACCAAGCATGACGGGGGGTAGGCGCAAAGCCAAACGGTCGAAAACCTCTTCTTCGATTGATCCGAATACGCCCACTTCGGATGCTCGGACCATGGGTTTAAATGAAGAGGTTGAAGAAGAAGAAGAGTTGCCTCGACCGCCAGGAAGAAGAAGCATGCGAAAGGGTGGACGTGCGGAGTCATCTTCGAGTTGAAAGACGACTTTGAAGAAATGAATCAACGTCTTCAAGATATACGAGACTTTGGAGCGTAGCGGTTGGAGACCATGCAACAGAGAGCCGCCGAAAATAAGAAGTTCGTCGAGATTCAAGTGGCGCGTCAAATGGAGAAGGACATCGAGTCCCTGTCAAAATCGTCCGAGAGACTCACAGAAGAGTCGCTATTTTTGTTTAACCTTCGCAAGCAATAAATCCGGGCAAAATATAATATTAATTTTTAGATTGTATGTTTTTTTTAGGATGCTCATTTTTTTATTTTATTTTTCGTTTTTTTTTTAATTTTAGGTAATTTAGTGGATTAGTATAATTTTTTTAATGTTTGTTCTAGTTAAATATTTAAATTAAATACTAGTTTGTTAATTTAAATTAAAAAAAAATAATATAAAATGACATGTGGCCCACATGCCACATGTCAAAAAATGCCCCATATCAAATTTCACCAACCATTAGACTAGAGGGAGTGGAGGGGCGAGAAAGAGGGGCGTGATGCGCCATGTGGCACTTGTGGGGACCGTGTTTGAAGGGTGAAAATTGTGGGGAGTGGAAGGGGGGGGGGGAGGGGGGGAAAGGAATAATATTATATTGTGTTAAAGTTAAAAAAAAATAAAAAAAAAATTGGACCAATCAGAAAGCACCAAGTCACCTCCACCTCTCCCCCCCGCCCGGCTTTCCCCCACCGCCCACCCTCCCCGCCCCCCTCTTCCCGCCCCCTAGGGACGGTGTTCCCGCCCGGCAATTACTTCCCGCCCCACTCCCCATAGTCTTACACATGGTCTTTTAGGTGGATATGTTTAATGCCCCATTATGCATAAACGAATGTTTTATCATCATTTTATTTAAGGAATTCTTGCAACGCCACTTTACTCCCAAACCAAAACCTTCACATTCCTAATCACTCTTAATGGTAAAATTTAGACAAAGTGAAGAGGTGATTTCTTCTTCTTTTTTTTTTGTAATTATCTTGTTTGCTATTTGAAGTGAAATGAAACCTTACACGTCTCTTCATTTGGTCCCCTTTTTTTTGGATTCATCTTCAATTGTGTGGTTTTTGTGTTGAACACAACACAAGTCCTCTTTTTAATTTGTACATTAATGTTTTTATTTCTTCAAAAGTGCACAAGTATATAACACCTTTCTTAAGAAAAAAGATACTATAGGGGACTTTTTGTGCAAATGAGTGAGTTCCCTATTTTACACGTTGATCAGCCAAACAAGGTAGGTCTTATTCAAGCGTTAGGAATGTTTTTATTCTTATTGAATAGATATATAAACCTTTATTCCATTATCTCAAAACAAGTTACATTTGGATAGTGGGTAGGCCAGCAACAAGCTGCGTCATTATCTATTTTTGAATCGCAAAGTCTATACTGCTAAATTGTGAAAAATTAAAAGAAAATGATAAATTGTGAAAAATGAGTGAAACTTTGTCAAGTTGAAGTTCAAAATCGAGCCCAATACACGACTCGGGTGTAAAATAAGAACTCCATTCAACACTTGTTGAGTCAAGCCCTTTTGTGTCATATATATCCACATTAAGAAAAGTCTTTATGTATTTGCTCATGCTTGCTTTACCATATACATTTTTTGAAAGTCATCGTCAAGTACTCGAGGTACACAATCGAGCGTCATCAATTTTCTCGAGTGAGGTTTCAGTTACATGTTACACCAAAAATAGCTGACGAGTTAATTGAATCGACTTCAAGGTTAAGCCTAACATATCATGTTAGACTCGAGTCACCTCCTTTCGTTTGGAGTCCTACACTCCTACAAAAGATAATTGATTAGGCCTGTAAACGAACCGAACGTTCATGAACTGTTCGGCAGGAAGTTCGTTTATGTTCGTTAATTTAAATAAATGAACGAACATGAACACATTTTTTTGTTCGTTTAATTAAACGAACGAACATGAACACGCGTTGTGTTCGTTCATTTATGTTCATGAACGTTCGTTCATTTATGTTTGTTTATTTTTGTTCGTTTATGTTCGTTTAATTAAACTTAACTTTATTTTTATTATTTATTTTCTTTTGTTAAGTAACCTTAATACATATGTTTTTAAAACTTAACCCTAACCCTAACATTCTAAACATATCACTTATCAACTGCTCTCCACACTTCACATCCGCTCTCCACCCTAACCCTAACGTTCATTTATGTTCATGAATTATCATTAACTTGTTTTTGTTTATGTTCGTTTATGTTCATTTGTGTTCGTTTATATTGATCATTGTGTTCGTTTATGTTCATGAACTGTTCGTTTAGGTTTAAATGAACGAACATAAACGAACACGAACAAGAAAAATTTCTTAATGAACGAACACGAACACAAAAATGTGTTCGATTATGTGTTCGTGTTCGTGTTCGGTTAAAGTTAAATGAACAAACATGAACATGCCTGTGTTCGTGTTCGTTCGGTTCATTTACAGGCCTATAATTGATGGACTGGACAAATGGACCGCTACTTAAATTATGCCCAATAAGAAAAGTTTACGAAGAGTTTCTCTAGTTTTTGTTTTTTTTAAGAAATAAATCATATCTATCTATATATATAAAAGAATTGATAGATGCTGACGTGGCGTGCAATGGTGGTTTCAACCTCTACATGAAAGTGCCACGTGGCTTAGTAATTGAAAGATTTTAGTGTTTTTTGATTATTTTCGTTTTTTTTATTAAAAAAAAAAAAGAAAACATAAAACTCTAATCACATATCAGCGCCTCTCTCCCTCTCAATTAATTTTCTCCTTTTCTTTTACCATAAGCTCTCATATTTCTTTCAACCTAACGCCGACACATAACGTCGATCGTCTTCTTCTTTATTGTTTTGTAAGTTGATATTCACGTTTGACCATCCTTCCACTCTTTACACCGGGGCATCCGATGGCACCATCTTCTGCTGAAACTTATCCTCCCATCACGTGAGTTCACACTTCAATTTAGCAACTTATATACATACATACGTTACTGTTACAATTGAATATTAATTTCAATTAGGTTTTGTTTCAGTGCACTATTTGTTCACTTAGGTTTTGTTTAGTAGAGTATTTGATTAATTCGGTTTTGTTTTGTTTTGTTCAGTAGTTCATCAATTAGGTGTTGTTTAGTGTAATATTTCCTCAATTAGGTGCAGTATTTCATCAATTAGGTGTCGTATTTTTTTCAAATAAGTTTAGCTTCCATATTGTGGTATAGCTATCTGCATGCTCCATCAGTTCAATGTTAGAAGATCGAGATTATACTTTCTATTGAAATAATGACCATCTTCAACATCTGGTAAGCCCTAGGGACTTCTTCATTGATTTATTCATTATTTATTATTCATCAACATTCTTTAATGAAACTAAATTGTTGACGTCATGGGTGCAAGGTGAACTGAAGAAACATAATAACCTGGAACTTGCATGATGCAAGGTGAACTGAAGAAACATAATAACCTGGAACTTGAGATCAGAATCATCCATCTGCAATTTTGTGCAAACAAACCATTAGGTAATTTAGAATTATAACTGCAGATTTTAAGTAGCATATAAAAATTTCATTTTATTAATAAAGGAACAGTAACGGACTGAAAAGTGTTAATGACGTTAGTGGGTTTTTGACGACGTTAGTTGGTTTCATCCGTGTCTATTTCTTATCCTTACAGATGGTATCTCTTTTATAATTTATCACCATCGCTTTCTTCATAAGGTAATTTGTTTATAAAACTTAACTTGTCAGATACTGTGAATCCGTGATTTACTTATTAGTGTCCCTTGACTTTGAATGTCAAACCTGTACTGCTGAGATTACTGTGAAGACAGATATTTAACGGGTCGATTTGGGTTGTATTTTTATTTATTTACTCAAAGAAGTCAAATAAAAATCATTACTAAAAAAAGAAAAAGTCAAATACTTTGTCGTGTTGTAATTATATAGATGGTTGTCGTGTTGTAATTATAATTGCCACTATAATCAATTATGAACATAGACAATAAAAGTGTTTGTGTTGAACCTGATCCGCCTAATAGCATATGTTTTTTATTCATACTATGTATTACAGTTTTCCAAAAATTAATCCTAAGGCTCGCTTACCAGCTATAAGCCTTTACACAAATCATGTTATTTGATTTCCATATGTGTTGTGTTCTAATAATCAAAGGCACACCATTTTGTTTTTAATTTGTTCTTTATGTGATTTTCGTTTTCAGTGGATATCTTTTTTTTTTCTTTGCAGGTATTTCAAGAAACTGATACACTGACATAAAACGTGGTATCAATGTTGTCTGACCTGCCTGCAATTCATCTCTACTCTTGATTAAGCACTTGAGGTACAATTTTTTCAATCTGGGTGTTTAAAAATGTTAGTTGCTTGATAAACATTGTTAATAATTGAGTTGCTTGATCTGTGTTGGTTTTTGCTTCACTTATGTGCCAGACGATTGCCATAGGAATTGAAGCCAGTTTGTTTCAACATTTGTTTTTATTTTTACATGTGAAGTTTGACTAATGGGTGTGAGTTAGTTTATACTGTACAGATTTACATTCCTAAACTCTGTTGTAGAATGTATCAATGTTAATCTCCTCATACTAGATCATGGAAAGCAAAAGAAAACGAGAAAAAAAACCTCAAGCCTTCATGAAAGGGGAAAGCAATTTTCTACCATTCGAGTACATGCACTTCGTTATACTGTGAAGATGCACCAGTGCCGATATACGTTTCCAACCCTTCAACACCCCTTCAACACCCCTCACAACCCCCTGTTATGGACAATTGTAATCAAGATGTTGCGGCCAGTTGTAATTTGAAAGATGGTTGTGTCGGGAAGGCCGAGGAGGCACCAGATGCTTCCTTTGGTACCCCTGTTGCTCAAGGTGAGTTCTTTTGTTCATATGTTGTTGAATACTTGAATGGATGTGTTTCTTGGATTAATATGGGATTAAAGATTTGGAACTGAGCCTTTTTGTTGGTAGTTTTAATGGGTCAGTGCCAAAATTGTTAATTTGTTGTAGTATTGTATGTTCGGTTGGTACCCGGTTGCTCAAGGTTGTTGATTTGTTAAAGTATTGGATGTGCATTGTTGACTTTGATGTGTTGTGGTTTTAGATGTTACGAATGAGATATGAATATGAATATGAGATTGACATGATCAACTTCATTGTGGCAATTAGTTGCAAAGATGTTTAAAGAAACCGGGAATTATGGAAGTACTTCATGGAAGCAGCAGCTTTATAAAGAATCAGAAATTGTTGCTCCTTGGTGCAGACTTCTTACTCAGACTTCACTGGTTAGAACTAAGAACTCGCCGTTGTAAATGCGTGATCATATATTTGTATGAAATGGCTTATATACATTGTTTCTTGCAGAACCAAAGCATGACTGTATGTACAAGAAACTTTTTAGTTGGTTCAAACAGGAATTCGAATATTTTGATTAAGGATATAAGTGCGGTTCTTTGCTGTATCAGGCTCAATGAGGTATTGGGTAATAATTCATGCCACCCGTTTAGGGATTCATGTCACATTAAGCACAAACACTTCACATGAATTTTAGAATTTTTGGAGATGAACTCCATATTTTGTACTTGCGGTATGAATACTTATTATTTGTTGACATGATCAGTGCGAAGGCAGTTCTGTAGCTGTGCTTGAAAGCAAAGGAAGCAAGGGATCTGTTCATGTTAATGGGAAGGTTATAAAAAAGGGTGCCAGTTGTATTTTACATTCAGGAGATGAAGTCGTTTTCGGTTCCTTCGAAAATCATGCTTATGTATCCTTTTAGCAAAAATATTTTGTTGAATGCATTATTTGTTACTTTCTTTTCAAGATTTTCCTTAATTGTTTTTCCAGCAACTGTCAAATGATGTCGTCTTAATGACCATGAATACTGTTTTTCCCATAGCTTATAAAAATGTTAACCACTGATATTTTCTGCCTATATCGATCCAGTTGCATAATGTGTGACCTATTTTCTGCCTATATTTTCTTGCAACCCTCTTAGTTTCTAGCTACACAATACCAAATAAATGTATAGAAGTTAATTACTTAATTGTTCTATTTTGTAGGAATGGCGATACGTATGTTTAGCTCACAAACCACAATGCACCCTGTATCCCCTGTTGGTGTTTATCTTTCCAAGGTTCTTAATGCAATTCAGGTATATATTGATATTCTCTTCTATCATATATCATCATATGTAATTTGTACTTTGCTGATGGGACCTTTCTTTGTGTACCTAATTACGAAGCCAGAAGAGCTGCAGAGAAAGCGTATGATGTAGCCAAAGTAGATGAAAGGGTCAACCAGGCAGTAGCAGCAGCCAATAGAGCAGCTAATGCCGCAAGATTTGCTGCCATAAAGGCAGTACAGAAACATATCGCAAGACTGGTGCACACTTTCAAACGGGACAGAAGAAGGAAGAATAGTTAGTTCCGATCGAGAATACGTTTGACAGATTCAACAAAAAACGGTGATCAAGAGGCGACTGAAGAAGACTTGGTGCCCACGGCTGGGAATATTCGATCGAAGTGAAGGGTCTGAATAAGTTACAGTGATAGGAAGGACTCGTCGTTACGGTTCTGATCGGAAAAACAGAGGAGCAGTAGCGTGAAACTTGGCTGCTGTTGTTGTGATCAGATCGGATTTAGCTGGAAGGCCAGAATCGAAAGCGGTATGGCTGACCTGTGTATCTCGTTCAATAAAAATAGAGAAGGGGACAGGTCGTGGATAAGGGCACTGCTGTCTCTGTTTGGCTGATTAAAAAGGGAAGGCATCACAAGCTTAATCTGTTCATAAAAGTTTTTAACTAAAAACAATTATTTGGGCTCAAAAGGTTTTGTTTAATAGTTTGTTGCTTATGAGAAAGATAGGCAACAAGGGAACCTTCTTTGGATTATTTATGAGGGCACTGCTGTCTCTGTTTGGCTGAATTAAAAAGGGAAGACATCACAAGCTTAATCTGATCATAAAAGTTTTTAACTAAAAACAATTATTTGTGCTCAAAAGGTTTTGTTTAATTGTTTGTTGCTTATGAGAAGATAGGCAACAAGGGAACTTTCTTTGGATTATTTATTTGGTCCAATAAGTTTTGGTTTAACCATTAAACTTCAATAATTATTCGTGTTAAATAAGTATGGTTTTCTTTGACCAAGGGTTAAGTCAATGATGAGAATACATTCAGTGGGAATGTGTAATGGTTATATCTCAATTTTACACATATCTGCACATGTATTTACTTTAAATTTAAAGGAGGAAGCCGAGCATATTGAATTTAATATTAGAAGGTTAAAAGCACATAAAAGGCAAAAGGATGTATATTTTTAACGCATGCCTGGGTATGCAGTTTTGAAGTTTCAAATGATAAAATAAATGTATATTTTTTTCATAGGGCTGGGTATGGACTATATGCTTATAGATAAGTGGTTAGCTAGATATGTGATTGATGGATTGAATTATGATGTGGATTGTTGTTGATGATGTTTATAGTTGTAACAGGCGGGGAAGAAGATGTCGAGTCGACGAGAAGAGGTTGATGAGTGATTTCACCAAGTTACTTATATTAAAGCCAGTTTTAACTTACTTACATGAGAAAGATCCAATTTGGTTATTAAGTTGTTATTGATCACTTGGATAGTAATTTGATGTTTTAGCGGTTATATATATGTTATTCTGCTACAAATAAATGATATTATTTGTCGTTAATGACTGGTCGTCTTTATGCATTGTTCACAGTTAGGATTGTATCATATTATATATTACTGATTATTATAAACTTGACTAATTCCATGGCATGTTGTATACAACATGTGCACACGTAAAATTAGCGTCAACCATTTTCTCATAATGCTCAACGACAAGCGACATTAAATATTATTAAATATCAACCCCGGGACGCTCCCGGGTAGTAAGCTAGTATATTTATAAAAAAAAAAAAAACATTTCTAGCTATTTAAAACATTTTAGAAAAGAGAAATAATAAAAAGGGATTATTTGTAATGATGAAAATTAAACCATGATTTATAAAATCTTGCATTAAAAATATTTACACAGAAAAATCAAAAAATACATAATTGTAAACATGTTAAACTTCATGCTTCTAGGATTTCTTAGGATTTGTGTGCTCGTTTTTGTTGGGAGAAAAATAATGAGCAATACTAGAGCCTCGTTTCTCTGTGTTCGCTTTTACTTGCTTCTGAGGCCGAAGCCATGTACGCACTTCTTCCTGTAATTCTGGTGGTAACTCTTCAACCACGGATTGGTCAATTTCATCTACGTTGTAGCGCCATGAATTTGTTCTTCGTATATTTTGACTTTCTGTCAAACTCTCACTCTCCATACCAAATGCTTCTTGTACCCCTTCAATAAGTATATCAACAACAATCAATACATATGCTAGAATAATATGTACAACAAGATGAATAATGAAGTTTGATACCTGATGACAAACATTTTGCTTCTTGATTTGATGAAGAGCAAGAGGTGGGTTGGAGAAATCTCAAGATGGAAGATGTTCCCTGCAGTAAGAGCGATGTCGAGATTAAATTCAGGTCATTGTTTTTGAGAATCCGTTAGCAAAAACTTACAGGGTACACCAATACTCTGCTGACCAGTGAGCACAGATAAAGTGCAGGTCTACGCTAATCAGGGAGCCTTCAAGGGATTAAGATTAAACCCAGCGGAAGCTGGATTCACGCTTACCTTGGGCTATATGCCCTTGAAAGTTAGATCGTTGTTTATAGTACCCTAAAAAATCCTAGCAAAAAACGGACCTTTTCTTTCGGTGCTTTCCTTTTCTGCTCATATGATCGCTTTCCATCATTAGTATTCCTTTCTTTTTCAGGTAACCTTGGCTGTGGTTCATGATGTTTTGAAGTCGAACAATTTTCACTAGCCTGCTTTCATAAAAGAAATGCAGATCTTCAACTTAAATTTCATCATAAAATGGACGAATACCAGAGTAGAAAACATTGTGTATTATGATGGTATCGAATGGAAGAGAGATGGTGGAACCAGACCTCATCTTTACACGTGGTCTCATATTGGTCAAAACTAGAAGTATCGTGTGTGATCTGAGGTTGTTCCCGGCCAATTTCAGTTTGAGGAGAGGCTGAATGGCTTTCGGTCACTAAATAAATGCAGAAAATAATTAATATTTTAACATGGCTGAAATATATAAAAGAATCCATAATGAAAAGATTTATTACTTGATGTTGACAAATTATCGTCTTCTGGTGCAAACTTTTCATCAGATGGTTCTGATGAAGCGTGAAACCGATCTTGACCATGGAAGTATTTTGTGATTGAACAAGTTCCCTTCCAACACCACAAACATAAAGATTCATCTTAATGAATACAATAGAATGAAGCAATTTACACTTTCAAAATTTTAAAAATTTAATTAAAAAAAAAGGCAATTCTTACAGATGGTACAGCAACAACTTTACTGGCTGTAACAGAAAGATTAGTAATTCCCCAACCACCGTCGGCAGAATTCATGTATGATCCAAGGAATTCACGCAAGCCAGCTTGGAAAAGATTTACAGAATCTTCTAGAATCTTCCCCGCTCCGTATCTCAAAGGGCATGACTTAGAAGGGAACTTTTTGTGTGATTCCGTATCTGTGGACTGCAGGAATAACATTACATGTACAACATTTTAAGAAAATGTAGAATGTAAAAAAAAGAGTTTGAAGAAAACATAGCAACCTTGTACGCATGAGCATGCAGAGTAAGTGTATGTGCAACTCGTTTATTTGTTTCTAGATCTAACTGTAATCGTTCACTTAACTCTTCACATAGTTCTTTGAGCCATTTTTCAACCTGAATGAGTTGGAAAAAAAAGGAATTAATAAACTTTATTACTAGAAATAGTTGTAAATGGACAATTTTGGTTTATGACATATTTCACACTATAATACACACAATAGCCAATAAATACTACTCACAGCAGCAACAGTTTTTAGGGCTCGAACTCCAGGAAATGTCTTCCCAGACCCGTGGCTTTTAGGAAGCAAACGACCCTCAACTTCATCTCCACTAATACCTCTTGCAACATTCCATAGCCATGTACTGGCAAAAAAAAAAAAAAAACTCTTACATGAAAAGATATTTACAAAAAATTATGGATATTAGTGAATAATGAATAATTTGACTTACCCTGTATTAGAACCATAAAGATCTTGCAGTTTTTCCACAGAAAACTGCAACAGATCTCCAACGGTATCAACTCCAAGGTCAGTTTGTAAGGAACTCCCAAGCTTCCCGCCAAGTTGTTTCCTGATAGTCACATACTCACATGTCACCTAAGCCTTATTAGTAAAAATAAAAGCTTTAAAGAAGATAACCGTATACTAAAAAACTTACATTTTCTTTATAGGCAAAGGTTCAAGAAGCCCTTTTACTGATGCCAAAGTGACAATAGTTTGTTGTGCTGGTTTATTCATACCGCTTGCTAGTTTAGCCAGCATCTGCAAGATTGACAAAAAAATGATATTCTTGATAGTTGATAGGATTATTATTCTAGGAGTATAGAGAGGAAATAATTAAAAGGTTTTAAAAAATACTTTGTTATGAGCAATGCCTGCAGAGCATGTAAACTCAGTCTCCCGTAAAACTTGCATCCGGAGTTCAGCAACAATAATAGCTCCACATGCTAACAGTTTATCACGGTGATCCGCATCTCTTCTCGTCAGCCATTGCCTCACAATTTCTTTCTCATCATTTCCATTCTAAATAAATTTTGAATATGTCAAAATTTATTCATTATATCATCACAATACGACTAATATAAACCCATATGCCATATCTCCCACAATAAGATCATAAAACTAAAAACTAAGAATTTATGCATTGTAATACTCCAAAATGTACAAGTGATGCTGTCTTACCAAACTGAGCCCTAAAACATGCGACTTAAGAACTTCTTCATCAATACTTTCCAAGCTTTCTAACGGTGTCTCTTTCAACATTGTCTCAGCAGCCTCAGTTAGATCAAGATACACTTCATCAATCGAAGCACGCTCGCATCGCCCCTTCCTCGCAAGAATCGAAACAACCTACAAAATCAAAAGGTAAACACACCAAACTCTTACGGCACCCAAAAATCATGCAAAACTCGAAACATTTAGAAAGTTATGAACTTTATGAACCTCTGAACCTGCATTCCTATATATGGTCAAGTCAGCTTTACCACGAGCCACCGGAACTTGAACCAACTGAATTTGGGGACAAACCTTCTTTGCTTCATCACCTCTCATTGAACTTAACACCAAATCAGAAATTAATATCCAATAAATAAATTTCTATAAATCTAAGATCTGAAGAAAGAGTGATACCGTTTAACACCGTCTTTCCGAGCTTCGTAACCGACAGCAATCAGACCCCCGCCTTTCCAAGAATTGTACTGAACCACAGCAGTTGGTTGTCCTCTTAAATGAGGTTGTTTTCGTTGCTCAACTAAACAGAATGTTTAAATTAAAAAACATATAATTATGGAAATTGAGAACGTATAGAAATAGAGTAATTAACTTGTATTGTGGTGTTATATGCCCTAGTTTTATGCAATTGATATGAACTAACAGTGATTAAATAAAGAAATGGAGCATAAATGAATTACAGCAGGATGCTTAATTTTCCCTTGATAATCGGAGAACAACTTCTTTGATAAAATTATAAAGCAATTGATGATGAAAACCTAAGTATTAACAATACAGAAAGAAATGGAGAGAGTAGTAAGTACCTTGAACGTAGAAGCAATCCATGTCGACGTGAGCAATGATCCTGGAATCAGACGTTTCGGGTCGGGCTACCGGCATCTCTCCCAACTCTTTTTTCCCTCCAATTCAAGCTTCTGAATTCAGAAAGGGTTTGGTTTATCTACGAAACAAAGTCATTTTTTTTTCATAACCGGACCGGAATACGAACCGGATGTCTCACCGGTCCATTGGTTCGACCACCAGCCATGGGTCCGGCCAAACAGTTCTCTTCACAAACATTCCAAAGAGCATGGGCGGACCGCTGGCACCACCGATTTTCATTTAACCGGTCGGACAGGCTGGTCCAGTCCAGTTTTCAAAACGTTAATTTCAAATTTTGTCCTTTTTGTTTATACTATATTTCAAAGCATGCATTTTACGTTTAAAATTGATTGGTTATGTAGTTTATGTTTTAAAATCATACGGCCTTAAACTCGGTTTATTTTTTAAATTAAATTGAATCACATAACCTGCACACAAGGGTATATATGTAATTTCTTTTACATGATTCATCCCCCCCCCCCCAATTTAAACGATTATAAACCCTCAGTGATTCATTATTCCATCAAACTGATTCTAGGGTCCATCACCAACAGAGAAATCGGAAAGAAAAAAATCAAATTCATCATGGTTGGTTAGTACAGATGTCCCTTGCGTAGTGTCGGTTCAATTATTAAGTTATTTTGGTTGTTTAATTATTGGTTTGAATGACCGAGGGTAAGACTGAATGGTTCACCATTCAGACTGTTTGTTTCAACCTAAAAATGGCTCTGAATTGAATGGTTAAGAGCTAAACCATTCAGACTTGGTGCATAGCTGAACTATTTAGCACTTAATCATTCAGAGCCTCTAAACCATTCAAACCTCTTAATGATTCAACACATAATCAACCAAACAATCCCTAAGGAAGGAGACCGTGGAATGGTATAAATACCTCAATCTCTCCTCCTCGTATTAAGCTAGCTCATTTTGTGTCTCGCTTAGTGTGTGTTATGTATGATGTAATGATTTTGCTCTGCTTGAGCCATTAATCTGAGTGATTTTAATAGTATAAAAGCATGTTAATCTTTACATTTATTAGTTATATCTAGAGGTGCAAATGAGCCGAGATACTCGCGAACTACTCGAGCTCGGCTCCAAAAAAACTTTAAATGAGTCGAGCCTAAACGAGCTCGAGCTCGAGCCGACTCGCGAGCCTTAACGAACCCACTATTTATATAAAATTTAATTAACATATTAAATATATATTTAAATATAATAATTGATATTTATAAAACTATGAATTAATAACCAAATAATATGTATAATAACTACTACAATTAATATAAATTAATTAATAACTAATAAACGAGCCGAGCCCGAGTCAAGCTCGAGCTTGGAAACCTACCTTCGAGGGGAGCACGAGCTTTAGGAACTATGCTTGAATCAAGCCGAGCTCGAGTTTTCATAACTTAAACGAGCCTGAGCTCGAGCTTGGTCGAGCTCGGGCTCGGCTCGGCTTGGCTTGTTTGCACCCTAGTTATATCTTCTTCTAGATTCTATCATACACATACAAATGTTTTTCGCCTTTATGTTTGACAAAACCTAGTGAATATTATTCTTGTCTTGTAAGAATACGACCTACAAGTGGTATCAGAGCTTTCGGCTTGATTCACGGGTCTATTTATATCATCGTTACAGATCTGAGTTTGGTTGAATACTTGAGGAGTTTTTGAGTAAAAATGGTTTTTTATGAACTTTTTCTTTAATTGTTGAGATTTTGGATAAAAAAAATCATGTACAGATTTTTTTTAGTACGTAAACAGATTCAAAACGTGTTTCCAATCAATCATATATAAAAGTTTGTTAAAAATGGCATTAGATTGAGTTTTTTGGTGAAAAAAGTGTGATTTTCGTCAAAAACAACACACCAGCAGTTTCAAGGCGACTAAAGATCCCTCAGTCGGTCTGACTATACCTTTTTCTCTTCAGCCGGCTCGTATAAGCTACATTTAGCCCGTTTGTATTCTCTTTCGGTCTGTCATGTTTTGTCGGATCCTTAATCGGTCATCCTCTCATATGAATATATAAGTCTTTAATCGGGTATATAGTGAGTCGGTTACTCTCTACTTGTGTCACACACATACGACCATCCCTTAGTCGGTTGTTACACTGTCGGGATCCATAGTCGGTAACCACATACGGTCTTATCTACATCCGGAACGTTTTTAATTGTTTGTTGAGTTTTGTTTCAAGTAAATGGCGCATCCAACATGTCCTTGGAGTTTACTCATCAGCAACAACTGCAATAGCAACCACAAAACACGCAGCCATACGTTACCAATCCATGGGCATCGGCCACTGTTGTTAATACAAATAAAATGCAACAATCGATCGTTAATGCAGCCAGTATGTGGCCGATTTATGGACAAACTTCAAGTCTTCATGTTTTCCAACAACAGTCCCAAATTGTCCTTGCAGTCAGTCTGTCGGCCCTCGCATCTGTAGCAAATGAGTCCCTAAGTGTCCAAAGCATACTTTTAAGCCCAAAATACAAGGGAGGACGGAGTGCTACCCGTAAAGAGCACGAGTACCCCACTACCCCCACGACAACACCGCCACCGTGGCAGGAGTAGTGGGGCTGGTACCGTTCACTGGTTCAAAGCAACGGTTACCAAAACATATGAATGTTTAATTTCGATCCCCCAGTTTGTAATTTATTTATTTTTTTTTACTAATTTCACTCTATATATAAACCATTTACCATCTTTTTTCAAACCACAACATCAAATTTAAACCATTTTATTTACCATTTCATTATATTTCTCCACATTTTATCTTAAATGGGTGGTGCTGATTTGTATCCGCTTACATTTCGTCATCAATCAACCTGTTGCCGTGTAACCGTCCACCTACAAACAACGCACCAACTACAAACCCACCACTTACAAATAACGCACCGACTACAAACCCTCCAACGTTTGAATTTATCATCCACAACTTCCTAAAGATTCAACTCTGGAAGAATTGAATGATGTTTATGATTACACAATAACTCTACTACAACTAGGTACAATACGATTTGAAGATGTTGTTACAGTGCCAATGCATAGAACTTCTAAAGTGCAAAACACTCCTACAGTGACAAACATTCCAAGTTGGGCTGAGGGTTTGGAAACTGATCCCGGAGCTGAATACGTAATGGATTCGGATGAGGAAATGGTTTGTTTGTTACCCAAAAGTGAAGGATATCGATACAACGTGATAATGACCGTGACTGCTCGTCACCCTATTCCCTCTTTACTAATTGATTTATGTAATTGTGCGTTCAAATGTCTAATTAGTGATATCTTAATTTTAATTTTAGGTATGTATTAATTTTAATTTTAGTTATGTAGTAATTAATATTTAATCTTTTTATTTAATAAAAAAAACATTTCAGTGTAGTGGTTTAGAGTAGTGTTGCCACTAAAATTGGGTTTTAGTGATGTAATGTGGTAGTGCAAGCTTGGTGGAAATCAGTGAACTTTAATGATGCGCCCCTCCCTCCCTCCCTAATGCCCGATAGATATCAACAATATAATTTTACACACCCACTTGCCTTGGGTGTTATAAGATAAAGGTCGAACCAAGAGGCAAAGGGTCGAACCAAGACTTATATGGGTTGAACCAAACACTGACTTTTACTGATTCGACCTTACAACTTCGAATATGCGATTTTTTATGCAAACTAAGTGTTTTATGCCCGAACCTTGTGTGTTAACTATATATGCTTGATTAATTTGTGTAATGGGTCACCAACGGGATGTCGTGTTTGTCGGGTGTGTCCGGTTAACGTTCAAACACATTTTCAAACACACGTAATCAAGATTTGGACAATCGGGGACTAGTTAACCTTCGGGTTAGTAGTCAAAACACTTATACAAACTTTTATGATAGATCGCCGGTATTTGGGACTATCAGACTCAGTCGGTATTCCTATTATAGAAGACGCAATCTAAGGTGAGTTTCACAGTCCACTTTTTACTGGTTTTGTTTTCGGGGGAGAAACATGCTACGTACTCGTATTCCTTAAACATGTGCTATATTACGTATTCGTATTCTTTTGTCATACTGAGGTAGTCTTTTGGTTACTATACGATTTGTTAAGTCCCGGGAAAACCATGAATGTGCGGGTTAGCACAACGGGGGAAATGTGGATAAATCTATTGGGCGTGACCGGCCCCACTCGTCGACTGGAGGTCGGACGGGTGCATGTTGTATCTATCAGGTCACTACAAGAAAATGGGGTGTTTACCCACACATAATTTACCTACACATGAAAATGTGTGGGTAAATACCTACACATGTTTGTATATATGTAGGTAATGGTTGATGATATCTTTTCATAATTACTAACACTTAATATATGTTGGTAATACATTTTAGCCACACTTGATGTTGGTGGGAGTTTTTCCTCCAAAATTTAATATCAATTTAGTGTTAAATTACCTACACATGTGGTAATTTTTTGTTATGTGTAGGTAAATTATCTACAACAGCTCAATTGGGGAGAGGTGAGAGGGTTTACTCTTTAGGGAGGTTCCCGCCCGAGAGAGGTACACGGTTCGAATCCTAGGTCCAACAAAAATACATCCTTTGATGTTGAAAGGGCTTATGCCCTTAGGGACGATGCGGAAAAGGGATTTGAAACAGGGTACCGAGGTGATGTCCTTAGCCGATAAAAAAAACATCCTAATAAAGGCCATATGCTTCATTATGTGCATTATTACTCCTTAAGGTCTATCATGGTACATTAAGAACAATAATAATGATCATTAAGGCCTAATATGGTACGTTAATCTGGGTCATGGGTTAAATCAGCCATGCATTGAACCAGTGGTCGGACTGGGTAAAAAAGGGACCGGACCAGGAATTTTATAATGTTGTTGGATTTTTTTGAATGTTTTGCCGGTTCGTTGGACCGGTCGGACCGATGACCCGATGGAGGGTCCGGTTTGACGTCCCATCCGATTTTGAAAACATTGATTATAACTTTCAAATTCTAGCATGACTTAATATGAATCATCTTATAGATCAATATACATATGCTTATAGTACAATTTTGTATGCATTTATTTTATTTTTCTATAACTATATAACTTTACAGCTATTCTTTTAAAAAAAATATCATATTATCTTTATACTATATTAAACTTTTTTTATAAGTTTTAATTTAACTTTTATTAGTTTAGTTTTTTTTATTTATGTTCATACGTAAGGGCGTAAACGGCTCGGCTAGAAAAAAAAGCTCAAAACGAGTTGAGTGTAACCCTCCTGTAGAGTGTGACACCAAGTCTAACTGAACTCGAGCCCAAGCCTAAAACCGAGCTCGTTTAGTAAATGAGCCTGAGCCGAGCTGGCTCGCGAGCCCACTATTTATATATTATTTTAATTAATAAATTAAGTTTATATTTAAATAATTATAATGATTATTAATAAAAATTTGAGAAAAGATAAATTATATAGCCAAGCTCGTCTGAACCTAATTAATATATTAAGTTTGTATCTTTCACCCAAAATTCATTTTCCCCCACTGAACCTAATTTTCCCCATTCCTTCTCTCCCTCTCTTTTTTTGAAATTTTCAATCTCGCTCCTCTTAATCCTATATTGATTAACACTCCCACCAAAATCCTCTAATCCTAGATTGATTAATCTCCGCATCTTCTTTGGATCCATCTGTCACCACTGCGCCATTTGACGACCCGGTCGGCTCCTGTACCACCGTCTGATGCGGTTTTTTACATCCTCCTCGCACCAGACCGAGTATTTGTTTTCTAACATGTAGGTATCTTTGATTACGGTACTAACAAAACCATATGAGACAATTAGTTTGATGTGTGGCCACTCGGTGTTGAATTGGACGAAATCGGTAAGTGTTTTATTATTGTTTTGTGATTTAATATGGGATTTTTTTGTTGAAGATCTACGTTGTTATGTGGGAAAACAAAAATACATGAAATTAGATGTCAAATTGAATTGTGGTTTTTATTTGATTGATTCTGTTTTGGTAGTTGGGTTAGACTTTTATTCCATTAGGGGTTTGTGTAGTTATTCATTGTAATTGAATTAAACTAAGGGCTAGCTTTAGTGCATTGGTTTTTAATAAGGGTTTGGTCTTGAGTTTAGATCCTTCTGATGTTGTAAGCTATTGATAATTTGTACCATGTTTTTGAAGTTGATGTGGAGATTATTGGAGCAGCCCGCTACTTTGGACTTAGGGCATGTCAAATCACCCATTGTATTCCCGTTGTGAAGCCTTAGTCAACCCTGCCGCCTGTTGCCAGAGTCGCCAATCGCCATATCCTCTATTAAATCCAGTATCAATGGGTGAGGTTCTTATACACGTTAATCTCAATATCTCTGTCAACCGTGGAGCTTTGACGTTCGTATGTATAAACAAATTTCAGGTCGTTTTGTGTTGTTCGCCAAATAATGCTGAATTTATACTTTAGTTTTTGTATGTTTTAGCTTTTTTGGGTGGTGGCATGATTATTTTTTAGTCGGTTATTAGTCACTTAGAATACATTTCCATCTATTCCAATGAAGGTTGTTTGGGCGTTCCTAAGATCGTTCATAATCTTTGTTTACAATGCCCAAGTAAACTATTCCTATAGTAGTGGACTGTCATAGTTTTATGTAGACCTTCTTGTGTTTTCATTTTTTTGGTTCGGATTCGCCAAATCAGCAAACTGTTAATTAATGACCCCTGTTTGTAGTTTGTTTCTCTTTTCTACTGCTTTGTATGCTACTATGTTTATACATTTTTTACATTTGCAGAAACAAGTTACAGTGTGACGTATGATAGTCAGTCACTCATCATTGTCAACTGGTTAGTCTATTTTTTCATTGTTTATGGTCAAAGAAGGATTCTTAGTTTAGTTGTTATCTACTACTCTCATAGTGTCCCTGTTGTAAGACTTATCTTTTATCTAATTTGCTTATTTGGGTTGTGTTATTTTTTTCTATTATAAACTAACAATTTAGAAATAATCATATAATTGCAAGGGACTGGTAAAAACTTCAAAAGGAGGAAGCGTAGATGATATTGAAATGTACATAATTTGGAATGCGCATGAACAATCACAAGGCAATAGTTAATTAAATTGAAGATTAAGGATACTCTTGAGTATAAACAAGCACAAGATGAAGAATTACCAGCTAGACAGTTAGCCTATAAACTTCAGGTACATTTTAGCAATTTTTGGAGCCTTTCTTACCATGGTTAAAAAAACGGGTGAGGGGTGCGTCTCAAGGCGTGCCTTGAGGCGAGGCACTAAGAAAACGTCTCTGAGGCATCGCCTCATGAGGTTATTTTGTACATGCGCATTGAATGGCCGAGGCGCTAAGAATACTTGCGCCTCAGGTGCGCCTCATGGGGCTGTGTGTGTGTTTTTTATATGTGATTTTGATGTTTTAGACTTTCTATGTCAATAATTTTATTTTTTATATGTGTTTTTTATGTTTTAGACTTTGGTTCAAGCTACCAGATGAGAGGGTAAATTCATCCGCTTTGGTTCAAGCTACAAGATAATGGCGATACAAATTTCTTTGCATCATTGATGGACTTTGGTTCAATCTTTTAAATTACTTTCAGTGGCACGACACCGTGTTTATCTTACAAGTACACCATCTATCCAATCACCTCCTTGGTTTTATAAATAATCCACAAACTGTCATATATGCAATTTGTGCAGGAAAATACTACAGGGGTCCTGAACGTGTGTTGCGACAACTTTGCTTATATCATTAGTGGTATTGTTTGCATCATTCTCAAATCGGTCAACTTGAGACTCGGCGGCTTACATATTAGGATGGATGCGAAAAAAGGTTGGATATCTAAATATGCGGCTGCAATATATGTAAGATTACTTTTTCATTTGTACTGCCAAGTATTCATTATTTGGTAACAATTAATTTATTGTATTTGTTTTCTTTTTTTTTCTTAAAAGGAAGAAACGATGAAGTTGAGAAACTTGCATACCGTGGAATCAATGAGCGTCAAAATGATTATTGAGAATGTATTTGGACGAAGCTCTATTTATTTGCATGGGTGGGGACGTGATCTAGTTATTGTTGATAACACAATGGGTACAACTAAAAAATCAAATCGTCCTACTTATGATGAGCTGGTCCATGCGCTTCAAATAATGACAAGTAAATGTGCAATTTTGGAACAAGCACTGATTTATCATGCCTCCTTCATCAAGCACATCTGGACAATCTCAAGCTGTTAATCTAGAGGGTGATGAAAGTATCGAAGAGTGATGTCGTTAGTAATTTTATATAACCTGTTAGTAACTTATATGGTCAATATTTGCTTTGTTTGTTTGGTTTGAACACTTATGTTTTGATTAAGAATGTTAATTTGGTCGAATATGTTTCTATAACTTTTTTTGTTTGTATTTATTTAAAAATTATTATCTAAATAAATCGTGGTTATTATCTACACATTTAAATATTTTTACCAACACATTAATGTATATTAGTTCAACACGTGTTAAGATCAATACCTACACATTTTTTACATTTACCTACACATAATTAGCTGCCACATCATATGCCACGTCATACGCCATTCTAACAAGTTATACTTCTACCAACACATATATATTAGTTTTAGCCACTAGGGATGAGCTCGGGACGGTATCGGTACCGAACCGATACCGATCCCGACAATACCGATACCGAAAATTCCAAAAAACCAATACCGATACCGATACCGATTATACCGGTACGGTATCGGTATCGGTTCGGTATCGGTACGGTACCGGTGTGGTATCGGTATTTTACCTTAAAATACCGAACCGATCCCGTACCGATACCGATAATACCGAAACCGAAAACCTCTAAATGTGGGTACCGATACCGATACCGAACACCCTCGGTTCGGTATCGGTTCGGTACGGGATCGGTATTTTTTCGGTTCGGGATCGATATTCGGGACCGGATGCTCATCCCTATTAGCCACACATATATGTGTAGGTATAGCTTACTATATACCTACGCATAATAAATGTGCAGGTAATGATCTATATCCACAGTGCTGAGTCTACACATCATGACACTTAATTTATGTGTAGGTAAACGTAACTACTAACACATTATATGGTTTTTCCTACACATATTATGTGTGGGTAAATACCCAAATTTCTTGTAGTGGGTATTCTTGTATTCGGGAAGGTGTATTTATGTATTCATGTATTCGTTTCCAGTAATGGTTTTCCAATCGTAGTAGTGGCAGGGTATTCGTCTGGCTAGTATACATATGGCATGGTATGGTCAGGAGTATTCTTTAAAAACTTTTGGAGTCGTTTTTCATAAAAACCTGTGAACTCACCGGCATTATGTGCTGAAGTTTTTAGCATGTTTTCTCAGGTCGCTAAGGTAGCAGCAGTCGATAGGCGCACGGAGTCTCACGGCGCTAAGGATTCACTTGCATGGTTTTGAACATTATCAGACTTATAACTTTTACTTTTTTTGGGTTGTAAAAGATGTTTGTGCTTCCGCTGTTGTGGTTACATTTTGAAAACTTAATGAATGGTTTACGTATCTTTTACATTTAGTTGTCGTTTATTGTGGGCGTTGACTTAGATCCTGGTATGTCACGCGCCTCGCTGTAAAACCCGGCCCGCACGTGGAATTTGAGGGTGTGACAAAAACTAATAGTCATACAAGCGTCTAAAATAGAGTCTAAAGTTGTATTTATTAATGTTTACTTTTTAATATTAACATGGTTGTTATTTTATGTAGTATATAGTATGTGTTTTATTGCAGGATAATGGTGATAATAGTGTTGAGATTATTTGCTATGGTGTAATGTTTAGTCCCTACAAATTATCTAATCTTCAATGTGAATTTAGTAAAGAGGTAGTATCAACATTTATTTCATCTTCTATCTAACTTCGGTAACAAAATGTGGATGCTCTAATATAGTATAGATATAAGGTTGTGGCATAAGGAATGTGCAAAGTCAACTGTAGATGGACTGTCATTTTCTAAATAATAATACTCAGTTTTCAATTGCAAGTGCTTAACGGCCTAATCAATTTCTGACCCTCTAGGTTCTTTTTGAGTTTTGACCAGCTGATGTTTCATCACCTATATTTGGGTTGATCAAAACCAAATCAAGAATTATATATCTTGATGTAACGTGAAGTTTGATAGGCAACATAAACTTATACCATACATTTGTTAATGCATAAACACTATTACATGCATGTCGAGGTATATGTATATTCATATGCATGTCGAGGTATATGTATATTCATGAATGTAAGGTGTATTGTCCATTGACAATGGATACAAAAGTCATGAAAGAAACTATCACACTACAAGTAAAATACGTTTATTTAATACACGTCTTAACCTTTGTGTGTTAAGAAGGGATTTAGGATTGCTTATTAAAACAGTTTATTTAATTTGTTATTGCTTTTTGATATAACAATAATATGTTATGAAGTTCTATGTGAATTTGGATTGCTATTATATGAAAGTGAGGTGAGTTGTTTTAAACAACCGGTAGCTTATTTGTTTGTCAACTTGTTTACTTCAATTCGTAAGGCAATAAAATGATAATCGATTTTAATTATTAAACAATCTCAAACAACCACTTGATAAAAAAAAAAAAGATATATTAATTCAAACTGTAATGCTCACAAAATGAAAATACACCCCCTTAGAAGGTTATAAAGTCAATGCTCAAATACAAAAGATCCCTAATGGTTTAATAATTAAGTTTACTTATTTTTTTATTTTTTTAAAACACTCTGTTATTTTATTTCTTAAATTTGTCAAGTTACATCAAATAGTCACATGATAGGTGAATGTAGCCCTGATGATAGGTGACTTGGGGCCTAATAGTCACAAGTTCGAGTCTTGAAGAATACCAGGTTTTACTTATTATTCACTGTCGTGTTTTCAGGCGGGCGATTGGTCATGTTTTTCCTGGATTGATGGACCTGGAGGACCGGGTACCTTGTGGGTATCCTGAATGTCATTGCTTCCAGGAAGCTATTAGCAGACAATTTCTGATTAGAATACGAAAATATATCCAGATGAAGCATAGAAGTAAGCTCAGAAAGATTTTTAAATTCCCTATTGCAAGCTGGAACCATTATTATGTAGATCTAGGCTAATTTTCTATTCTTTTATCATTATTATTATACAATACTTTATAAGAGATATACAATATAGTTAATGAGTTAAAAAGTAAACTGGGATATGACAAATTCATGTGCTACATAAATGTCCATGTTAAGCAAAGGGTAAGAGAGAATCCAAGAAATAGGACCCACAAATGAATTATATCTTAATGTCTGGATAATATATATAGGGGCTGAGAATGCACAATAATGTTAAATGGCCATAACAAACTAAGCCTGGATTACAGCAATAGAATATTGACATGATTTTTAGACTACTAAGACTAGAGTAAAGATTTGATCTAAAACGGATTAAATTAAAGTCTTTTCTTCTTCTTCTGGGACAGTAAAGGATTAGTGTTATTAGATTGTCATCATCACTGGCCTGAAATGAAAATTTAAAAGAACATATATTACTTTTTGACGAATAATAAAAAAAAGTAATTTTTTTCCTACAACATAAGGACTAGTGGTTACACGTGTTCTAGTGGGTGATAATAGTGATACCAGTATCATCGTATGTTATTATGATTTTCTACCGTATAAATACTGTAATGAATCAAAACATGCCGACGGAATGTCCGCCGCAACGCGCGGTCATCATACAAGTTTAAAACTAAGTATAGCTTTTTCTATGGGTGATATGATGTGGTTGAAAATATTTAATAGTCAAGTGGTTTATGTTTGACCAATTCAATGGTAGTACGGTCTTATATATACTGTCTTGTTTTGGTGAACACTCATATTGCTGGATTCCTCTCACAAATACATATTTGTTTTGGCGCTTTTTAGAGGTTTTCCGTTAGGCGAGAATAAGGAGACTTTTTGAAGAAACGGGCGAAGTGATCGGAGAGGCCTCTCATAAAAAAATTCCAATAACCAAAACCGAGCTAATTACAAGGACCGACTTTCTGAATCGAAGGTAACTAATCCTCCCCTCTATAATCTATTTTAGTACTTTTTATGCGTTGGTACGTGTGTGCCTGACTAGATGATATTAATTGGTTTCACTTTCACGTAACTTATGAACCGGTTGTAATCTCTAATTTATCCCTTGCAGAAGCTATATATGTGAATCATCTTCTGTCTCTATTCTCTAGATCAAGCTCCTCTGAATCAAGACATTGAACAACCTTGAACTCTTCAAAAGATAAAGAACACAAAGCCTGATTCATGCAATCCCATGAAGGATTAATGACTTGACAGATCCAGTCATCTATTAACCAAAAGAACACACAATAATCCATTCTTCAAAGAAATATTCCAAGTTAAAATGGGTGGTATTGGGCGTATAATGTACAGAAATGCCGCTAAAGGACATGGGTTAGTTGTGTCACCTAACCAGGTTTGTATAAAAAATAAACTTGCTTGATAGATTGGGGTTTACCAACTGATACATGTATCGATGGTAAACCCATTCAAGCGACGCGATGCTTCACTAATCGATGCACTCTTTAACCTAACCAAATTGATGCGTCGCTTGTGTGAAACGACACAACCTTACAAGTTACAAAGCAGATTCTTCATACATACACACCCCTTGACTTCATATAAATACATATAATATAAGATCGACGTTAAACATGCTTTCTAAGAATGACACAAAAGGTGATAAATATGCAACAACAAATCCCTAAGCCAACGTGTCATTCACACACGCAGACACCCACTTGACACTTGCTTTTTCATTGTCTATATGGCAAAACCCATAAACTGACACTTGCTTTTAACTTGCAGCGTAGACGCCGTACAAAAAGTCAAACAAGTGCCCCAACAAAGGTACTACTTCCTTTTTAACTCTTGCTACCTTGAAATAAACAAAAAGATTATTACCTATTATATCTTCGATCTACAAACGGTCAAACTTGTACGTTCTTAAACATACATTTGGCATAACGTCATGTGTAATGGTGGGTGAAAGTTGGTGGGTAAAAGGGGCGTTTTTCGACACGTGGCAATGTAGGGCCACTTGGTGGGTGAAAGAGGCTTGAAATGGGCAAAGGGTGTAATGGTGAGTGAATTTTGGTGGGTGAAAGAGGTATTTTTCTGATTGGCAATTTTTTTTTTAATAATATCATTGTACACATGGCAAGAAATGATTGGCTCCCACAAGATTTCACCCACGCCAAAAATTTCACGGGGCATAGGTTAGCGCCCCTTTAACATGGAGGGGGGCGGTGTAGCTGGGTGAACGGGGCGCCAAAATGGGCATTTCACGCCCAATTCGCGAACCATTACGTATGGTCTAAGAGAAACATAATTAATGAAGGGGCTGTGGAAGACATGACTAAACACTCATGGGATTGGGACTCTTGGTTGTTTATTGAAAGTGATATATTTGTTATAGGGTGAGTCTAAATGCATCCCCTTAATTGCTAAACATACACCTATGCGAAGTCACAAATTTCTATGATAGGAATTGACAATTGAAAAACAATAAACTCGCTAGAAATATTGATTGAGAGTTACCAACTGATACATGTATCGATGGGTATATAAACTCATTCAAGCGATGCGATGCTTCACTAATCAATGTGTCTCTTTAACCTAATCTAATTGACACATTGTTTATGTGAAACGACACAACCCTACAAAGCAGATTCTAAATTTGAGTTTATACATACACACTCTATGACTTTGCGTAAATACATAAACAACTCTAAACATACTTATTAACAATGAAACCAAAGGTGATAAATTTGCAGCAACATAATCCCTAAGCCAACGTGTCGCTCACACACACACACACACCCGTTCTCACACACAGACACCCTCTTGAAACTTGCTTTTTCATTGTCTATATAGCAAAACCCATAAACTGACACTTGCTTTTAACTTGCAGTTTACGCCCCCTACAGAAAGTCGAACTCGTGTCCCAAAAGAGGTACTACTGTCTTTATAACTGTTGCTACCTTGATATAGACAAAAAACTTATTACCTATTATATCCTTGATCTACAAGGTCAATCTTGTACGTTTATACATTTTGTATAAGAGAAACATAATTAATGAAGGGGCTGTGGAAGACACGACTAAGGTGTTCAATTAGATAAAAAAAATAGGGCGGGTAAACAATCATGGGGATTGGGACTCAATTGGTGTAAGTACAAATGTAATATGAAATCTAATGTTTTGGTTCAGGTGTTTAGTTTGTCGACCTCTATTGCTAGGGGCTAGGTTCACTACAAGGAACAAAGCCTTTAGCGGTGGCAATTGTTGCCGCTGGTGATGGTATATGTCGCCGCTAAAGGTTGTTGTCGCCGCTTGCTTGTCTTGTTGTTTTGCCTATTTTGTCCTCTTATGTCGACCTTTTGTAGCGACTAATGACCCACTAATGCTACCTTTGTCTTTTAATGGGTTGTCTTTAGCGGCGACAAGTGCCGCCACTAATGCAATTTTTTTATTTTTATTTTCTTTATTAATTCTTGTTTTACACTGCAAATCTGCCAATTTTAGGTTTGAGACACACAAAACTACATAAATATATACAAAACATCACTAACTAATTAATCATAAATTCAGGTCATTTAAGGTTCAAAACGTCACAAATTAATTAAACATCACACACACACACACACACACATATATACAACAACAGCAACCGTATTCAGGAAATCCCACAAATAGCGACGCTATTAGTAGGGTCTGGGGAGGGTAAGATGTAGGCAAACCTTACCCCTATCTTTAGAGATAGAGAGGCTGCTTCCAGAGAGACCCTCAGCTCGAAAAATCAAACACACACTATATATTTATAAATAAGTAGACAAACACAAAACACTAAAAAAGTAGTGAATAAATAACATAGGATAATAGATATATATATAAATGCATAGAGACCATCCCTAAAAAAGAAACACAGCACCGACACAAAAGAAATTTCTCCTAATTCCTAAAAATCTTTAACTAAGATCCTAAACCTCCACGAATTCCTATCTTGGACCATATCCTCAGAGAGGTGCAATTCTAACAAATCTTGCCTAATCCGGTCAACCCAGGTCAATTTGGGTCTGCCTCTACTCCTCCTCCCCCCACCATGAGGTGTTCCACTCTTCTGACTGGAGCTGTCATATGTCTCCGCTTCACATGTCCAAACCATCTTAATCTCCCCTCCTTTATCTTATCCGATATATTAGCTACTTCTAACCTCTTCCTAAGAACCTCATTTCTTACCCGATCTAACCAAGTGTGACCACACATCCACCTCAACATTCTCATCTCTGCTACTTCCATCTTTCGTAACTGTGTCTTTCTGATGGCCCAACAGTCTGTCCCATATAGCATAGCAGGTCGAACTGCAACCCTATAAAATTTTCCCTTTAATTTAATTGGGAACCTCTTATCGCACAAAACTCCAGCGGCTGCTCTCCACTTACACCATCCAGCCTGAATGCGGTGTGCAATGTCACTATCAATCTCCCCGTCCCTTTAAACAAACGATCCTAGGTACTTAAACTTAGTTACTTGCGGGACCACATGACCTTCAATGGTGATCTGAGTGTCATCTTCGTTGTTTACCCCACTGAAATCGCAGTGCATGTACTCCGTCTTAGAGCGACTAATCCTTAAACCTTTTCCCTCTAAAGCTAGTCGCCATTCTTCTAACCTCATGATATTCAGGCTTTGCTTAGTTTCGGCGATTAATACAATGTCATTATCAAAAAGCATGCACCACGGTAATGTCTCTTGAATGGACTTAGACACCTCATCTAAGACAACCGTAAAAAGAAACGGGCTCAACGCGGACCCTTGGTGGAGCCCTGCCTCCACGGGAAAGAAATCAGTATCCCCTACAGGCGCACGGACACTAGTTTTAGTCCTATCATACATATCGATCTCTAATTATCTCAGCATACTTTCTAGGGATCCCTCTAACCTCCAAACTATCCCAAATCATTTTACGAGGTACACCATCATAAGCCTTTTCCAGGTCAATGAACACCATATGGAGATCTCGTTTCTTCTCCCTATACTTTTCCATCAAGCTCCTCAGAATGTATATCGCTTCCGTAGTAGACCTTCCTGGCATGAAGCCGATTTTATTTAAAGAAACATGAGTTTCTCTTCTAATCCTAGTCTCAATTACTCTCTCCCATAATTTCATAGTATGGCTCAACAGCTTAATTCCTCTATAATTCCCATAACATTGTGCGTCTCCTTTGTTCTTTTATATAGGCACTACAACACTACTCCTCCACT
Organism: Ambrosia x helenae; assembly: GCA_030844895.1. NCBI lineage: Eukaryota > Viridiplantae > Streptophyta > Magnoliopsida > Asterales > Asteraceae > Ambrosia > Ambrosia x helenae. The sequence continues at coordinate 52,326 of JAUTDX010000607.1, forward strand.
GATCTGGCATTTTTCCAGATTTAAAAATAAGGTTGAAGAAAATAGTTAGCCAATGCACTCCTTCCTCTCCCAAACACTTCCAAACCTCAAGCGGGATGTTGTCCGGACCAACTGCCTTAGCCTTTCCCATCTTCCTAAGTGCTGACCTCACCTCTTCCTGTGTGATACGACGACAGTAACAGTGATTCCGTTGTGACATTTGGGTAGTTGGGTTGTCGCTTTATATATATATATAACAATTCACATACAAATACTAAAAACTTAACAAACTCTTATATATAACCATACACATACCAATACATGATTACATACACATACGCGTACAAATACATAAATATTAAAAGAAAAAATAGCAATTAGCGGCGACTAACCCGGTGGTTGTCGTAGTATATCTGTGCTCCTGTAAAACATATATTTCAAGAAAATAAAAAAATAAACAAATTTTTTAAGAAAAAACTTTAAAAAGAAATATTAGAAAAAAAACAATGGCTGTCCAGGTTGTGGTGATGCTTTGGACGGTGGTAGTGACGGGTGGTGCGTCTGGCCAGACGGTGGTGGTGAACAATCTCGTACAATGTATATATGCGTGGGCCCTCGGAAGGCAAAAGTAAAACTGCACTAATTTTAACGTTATTTTGCTAATTTCATGATAATAACGTTAAAAATGGTGCACGGTTAATCATGCATCATGTGGTGGCGTTCATAGCCACAAGACTAGGGGTACATCAACCAATCGGGCTTGTCCCGATTGCTAAGTGTTATGTGACTTTTGTCCAAGGCTTAATGCAAAACCACTATCGAGTCGAGGGGTCTCACTGGAAGCCACCTCTCTACTCGCACGGGGTAGCGGTAAGGTTGTCTATATCTTACCCTCATCAAACCCTACCGTAGTTTTGTTATTGGTGGGATTAACTGGGTATGATGATGATGATGAACAATCTCGTACAAAATATAGAAATAAATAGTAACTATCTATCTTCTACTCACAACCACTTATCAACATATAGAGAACTCATTCCCAAATATATGCAAATGCTGATGTGAACGTTCTTAGCGGTGACAACTAGCATGTCGCCGCTAGTGCTCTCTTTTCTTACCGTGGTTATTTTGATCTTAATGAAAGTCGTGTTCTTAAAAAAACTTGGCATGCTAGGTATTCAGGATAGGGTATGTCTATTAACTTTTTAGCAGTCATAACCAGCCCAATGAGTAACTAGATATGTGCTCTGCTCTATAAAAAATCATATATACAGTTAGTATAGTGGATATTAGCTATTAGTTATTTTTTAAGAAATACATGTGAGTCTAAATGCCTCTTTAATTACTAAACATACGGGAGTTCAATTATAAGGGTGTGCAAAAAAAGGTGTAAAAGAATGTATGTAAAGAAAAGAGTGTAAGAAATTAGCCGTTCAAAACAAAATTACTAAACATATATAATGTATATAATGCATAACACAAAAATATTTTAAGATACCCAAAAGTTAAGAATCTTTCTATTATTAATGCAATATACAACTTTAAAATGAGGATAAAATAATCATTCAAACAATTTTACACATTAATAACTCATCCTAGTTACATTTTAATTATCTCAACTTTAATTAACTTTTGCTTATTTAAATAATATTTACGTTTTCCCCCTTGTTTTAAGAGAGTCACCCTCACGATTTTTAAACGGCCATAAATTTTTCATGCATTAAAATATTATTTTTAAAATAGAAGCAAAGGTCTTACCTAATCAATTTTTCGGACTTTAGCATAAGAGATGCCACGGTCTAAAATCATAATGTTATCTTTGTTGTTACGAGAAAAATGATTAAAAGACATGAAAGAATGCTTATGTGATGAGTGACTGTGAAAGTGCTACGATGCTAAATAGAGCTAAAGACTACAATGGATAATTTATGTAATTGCTAATGGATCGTGAATTGTGATTGTAAAAAAAAAATCAATTATACGTCGATTAATAACAAATAACTTAATAAACACTAAAGATAGATGATATAAAACAAAACCTCGAGTACATGACATAAAAACATCCTAAAGTTGAAAATATAATATGAATATCAAAATCTAAGTATGAGTTATGATTATGATAAAATAAACATAACGAAATTTGAATCATATTTTTTCTTTTGGATATCAGTTTTTATCACATATGAATATCAAAAAAGACCTAGCATTTTATTAATAACATAATGTTGTCATCCACATCATGTCATAATTTATCTGTATAATTTGTAGAGAAAGGATATGATATAAAGTTCCTTAACGTGAGAAGTGTAAGAAGCCACCAAAGATTGACACGTGTCAATTTAACCTAACCACAGTTAAACCACAATTAAACCTATCTTCCATGTTCTAAACCTAACCCATCCTCATTTTGAAACAAACCGATCGAGATCTGACCAAAATCACCACCACCAACAGCAGCAGCATAACCGTTTGATAACCCACCGCCCTCTCTCTCCGCCTCCCTAATAAACGCACGTTTTATAATTCTCATCATGTTCAAAATCTTTTTTTTTCTTACCCATCGTAAAAACAGAGCACATTATTCTTACTACCTGGCGTCATGTCACCCCCACAAATACAAGTACCCATCATCAGATTGTTGTTCTGATACAAGATCCTATCATAATAAGATTAGATAGATTGTTGCTAAAGAACAAGAAATAATTGGAAATGAGCACTACCAGATTGTGAGGGGGTTTTAGTTAAGGGGTTGAGTTAACAGTGAAGAAAATGGAGGTGGTTGGGTGGTTTATATGAAACAAGTTTGGACGTGCGTTTGACTATTTGTTTTTGTGGGTTGAAAGTTCTAAAGGTGCGTTTGACTATTTTCATCAACTTATCAAAAGTGCGTTTAACTTGTTGTAACGTGCGTTTCAACTTTCAATATGGTGGTTTTTCATTTTTTTCAAAGGTGCGGCCAAAATAAATTATTACATAATGAGTGCGTCCAAAAATATGTTATGGACCAAAAATTCTCTGCAAAAATTAACAAAAAATGAGTGCTTCCAAACTTTTAATGAGTGCTTCTAAATTTCAGTGAGTGCTTCCAAACTTTTTTAATGAGTGCTTCTAAATTTTTAATGAGTGCTTCCAAACTTTTTAGTGAGTGCTTCTAAATTTCAATGAGTGCGTCTGAAAATTTGATAAGTGCGTCTGAAATTTTGATGAGTGCGTCTGAAAATTTTGATGAGTGCGTTTGTAAAATTGATGAGTGCGTCTGAGATTTAAAAGTGCTCTGTTTTTTCACCAACTTCATCTTCTTCCTCTGCAACTTTTTTTAATCTAATTTTTATGTTTAATCATCCTTATTGAAACAAAATCGAGAGTATTTCGACAACTATAACGATTCATAATTGTTCATATGATTATTTGATCTTACGTTTTCGTTCGATTACATTTTTTTTTTGTTTTTGAATTGTGTAATCATTCTGAACATGAATCGATCTGAAAACGATGAAAAATCAGGGTTCAAATTAGTTCTGCTGTTACGATTTGAAAAAAAAAATTAGACGGTTTTTCCTATTTTACCCTTGGTTAGTTTAACCTAAGTATGATTAGGGATTTTAATCTGCATTCAGACATCTTGTTAATCTAATGGCTAAGAGCCTAAGATTGCTTCTTACGCTTCTTACGTTAAGAAACTTTGTACGTTATCTCTTCCCTAATTTGTAAGCTACAAAAATCAACAACTAACTGATTTTGCGATAGATTCAGGTGTATGATCATTCACTATTACTACACCATTCAATTTTCAGTCCTCACTTTCCCACTTTCATTTTTAAGCTAATCGCATTGCCTTCTTTTCGGAAAGAGCTACAGTCCAGTACTACACAAATAGGTTCGATACAAATATAAAATAACATCTTAGAATGGGCCCCAAAAATATAGGGCTTAAGCCTATGCTTTAGTAGACTTATAATTTAGCCAAAGTGTGGTTTTGGTTATTAAAAAAATTAATTTAACCGAACTGAAAACTGACAATCTAATCAAATAAACCAAACCAATTAACCGAATGGTAAATAAGATTATTTAGCCAGTGACATTGGTTTTGGTTCTAGTTGAAGCTAATATCTAAATTGAACTTTAGAACCATGAATACCCGTAACAGTGGTTGTGTTCTCTGCTGTCTTGCGCGGGCACCCTGCTAGTACTCTCTATGTGAGGGGTATGGTGAGTCCCACCCCACATGTTTGTGAGGGTGGGGGCACTTATACAGGTAGTGGTTGCGGGTTTGTACCCGAAGTGGGTATACCACCGCCACCCCCTCAGGTTGGTTCTCATGTACTTTTCATGGGTGGATAAACTCGTTGTCCTACCAACATTTTGACCATTTCCAACGGTCATATGACCGTTCCAACACCCCTTCTTCTTCTTACCTAAACCCTAAAAATCCCCCATTTCACATCTAAATATCAAGTTATGAAATTGCAAAGAACCGCTCAAAACCATATGGATTTGATTTGAGATGAATAGATGAGTAGATTGGTATGATTTTTACCTGCATTAATGGTCAATCGTCAGTCAAGAGACGGTGGTTTGATGGTGGCAGCGGGTAGGGCTGTTCATTTTTATCTGAAACCCGACCCGAATTCGAAGCCACCCGGACCCGAATAACTCAAACCTGACCAACCCGAACCTTAAATGGATTGGTTATTGGGTCACTTTTCCTAACAAAAATCCGAACAATCCGACTCGAAAAACCCAAAATCTGTAACCCAAATAAAACCTCGAACATATAATGTCTTTTTTTATAGATGTGTTTAAGTTTAGATTATTTGGCATCTTTAACATCAAGTTTTAGGACTTGTAAACACTATTATATCATGTCGTCAAATAATGTTTGAATTTTAATAATATTTTTTTAAGTAACATGATGAATTTTGATAATATTTTTGCAAGAAACAAAAAAACATATTTCATATTACAACTAAACCCGAAAACCAAACCAAACCAACCCGAACTAACCTGGACCCGAATAACCCCAACCCAACCAACCCGAACTTTAAATGGTTTGGTTATCGAGTCACTTGTTCTCAGCCAAAAACCCAAACAACCCGACCCGAAAAAATAACCCGAAGAACACCCCTAGCAGCGGGTGGTTTGACGATAGTTTGATTTAATTAGAGAAAGGCTCTTCTCGTTTCATCAAACAACTTTATTGTTCATTTTTTATAGCGCCCACTAAAAACACCAGTTGTTGATCGAGTTGTGTTGATGAATAATCAATAGCGCCCCTTCAATAGCGCATAGGAAATGGGGAAAGGGTGCTATTGAAGGGAACAAAAACTGAGGTGGAGAGGAGCGTGGTTCATACCGCATGGCCTAAGGCCTTGGGGTGTACATTAACACCAATTGTGTTAACAGTGACATGGCATTTTAACCTTCATTGCACACCACTCCCTTCCCGTGTTAAAGGGTGTTAAACCCTAAGTTAATATGTGAACAAGAATCAAAAGAGATAAAGTTAAGGTGATGAGTTAGAGTTTAGGGGCATTAAACCATCTCCTTGAAGTGCGGTAGTGTGAAAGGGAAAAAGTGGAGGATGTGACATCTAGATGGACGTAAAGATGGTTAAAGTATACCCCATAACCTAAAAGAGGGGATGCATTTAATTAGGCCGGTAAATGAACCGAACGTTCATGAACTTGTTTGGTGGGAAGTCCGTTGATGTTCGTTTATTTAATAAATGAACGAAGACAAACAATTTTTCTTGTCCGTTTAGTTAAAAGAACAAACATGAACACACCATTTGTTTCATTCCTTTATGTTTATGAACATCCGTTTATGTTCGTTCATTTGTGTTCGTTTATTTATTTAGTTTACTAGGTGAAATCCCGTGTGAAAACACGGGAAGACTAAATCCAACTAAAGCTGGAAATCCATACATTAGTGGTTGTGCTTCTGCCTTTGGTAACCACTGATGAGTAAAATAGCTGATTGGAAACCACTGATGAATCGGTAACCACTGATGAATGAAACAACTGATGATTATCCACGGATGAAGCAAGCAACAGATGATGAAAAAACTTCTGATGACAGCAGTGGTTTGCACTCAACAGATGTTGTCATCAGAAGTTTGTTTCAAAGCAGACCCATTAGTAATAAAACGCTCGTTTTTTTTTTGTTTTTTTGTATAGCACTATGGTACTTGTTGGAAAGATAATAAAACGCTTGTTAATTTGGTGTAATTTCTTTTCAAAAAAAATGTCGTCTAAAAAGTTATTAACATTTAAAAATCATTGGGAAAGTGCATGTGGGAGTATCCAGAGTCCATGACCATTTAATTGACTCGGTAAAATGAGCAAAAAAACTTAAAGGAAACCCCCATAAAGTGCCATGTGTCGCTCATTAGCTTTCATTTATATATTATAGAAGATAGAAGATGTTTGTTTGTTTAAGTTCGTTGAAATTTCAATACACACATATGTGGTCATATTTATAGAAATATAAACATAAAACAAGTTTTTCTTAACTACCTATACAAATATTACTAATTAGTAAATAAGCTTTCTAATAATAAAAAATGAGTTTGTAAAGAAACTTATCATAATTAGTAACAAGACTACTTTATGTTCGCTTATGTTTAATTTATCAGGTTCATTTGTGTTCGTTTATATTTTTACTGTTCGTAGGTTTAAACAAATAAACATAAACGAACACAGTCATGGCCATTTTCTTAATGAACAAACACGAACAAAAAACATGTTCGATTATATGTTCGTGTTCATGTTCTGTTAATGTTAAATGAACAAGCACGAACATATCTCTGTTCATCTTCGTTCGATTTGTTTACATGCCTACATTTAATAGCACCTTTGTTATGTTATTGCCATTATTGGTAAACAATAATTATTTTCTCATAATCATCGTTGTTTCTACTTTTTCTTCAATTATATTTCTATTAGAGGAGACGTAATACTTTTTCATAGTAAAGATCAAATACAAATAGGTCTAACCACTAAGCATGAGAAGTGAAGGGGAGAATTTTTTTTCCCATCTACTTAAACATGCTTTGTAGATAAATAATATAATTTTTTTTTAAATTTTTTTAGCGTAATTACGTCATTAGAGTAATTACAGTAGGTTCCACTAGAGTAATTATGTAATTACTCTACAACAATAATTACGTAATTACTCTACACTAATTTTTTTTAGATTTCAGTATTAAAATACATGTTTAACAATATGAAAAAAAAATTCAAAAAAATAAAATGAAACAAATACCCTCCTTCCCTTCTCATTGTAGGATAAGAACCATTTATAGAATAACCTTCCTCTACTTTTTCAAGCGAAAATTTAACGGAAGGCACCTTAGAAAAAAAAAATTTAGATGTTTTTAATTTTTATTTATTATGGTATATTTTAAATGACTATATAAGTAAAAACGTATTAAACATAACAAAATATACTATAATATGTAACTTATTTTGTTTTAAAAACATAAAACATAATAATTACTTCTCATCATCCATAATTCTTTTTTCAGAGTTTCAGCTATGAAGATATATCATCTGCCACAAACAATTTTTCCGATGAAAATCTCATTACGGAAGATGCATTAGGAAAGGTGTACAAAGGAAAACTATTATGGAATCAGGAAGAAATGAATTTTACTGTAAGAAGGTTAGAACGTACGTATGGGTTAGGAGATGAGCTACAGACAGAGATTTCAACGCTTAAGGGTCTTAAACATAAAAACATCATCTCTATTTTGGGGCCTTATGATGATATAAATGAAAAGATCATCATTTACGAGCAAGCATTTCACGGAACTCTTGCCCAACACTTGAGTAATCCGAATCTCAAATGGTCCCAAAGGCTTAAAATATGTTTAGGTGTTGCACGTGCACTAAATTACATCCATTATGATATCATACATTGTGATATTAATAGCTCTAAAATATTTTTAAATGAGGAATGGGAACCCAAGATATATGGTTTTGAACTTTCCACAAAGTACCCTCAAAGTTGGAGGCATCGTCTTCTCTACTCTCACCACTTCAACACCAACAACATGACACCTAAATATGATGTTTACTCGTTTGGTGTGTTATTGCTTGAAATCCTTTGTGGGAGGAAACCAATGATTACAAATCATGTCATTGTGGAAGAATTAGATGAGATCATTGATCCCAATTTGAGAGAACAAATGGACATAGAATCGTTGGCAACCTTTAAGAACATGGTTTATAACTGCTTGAATCAACAACTTGTGGAACGTCCAACTATGGATCAGATTGTCAAACAACTTGAGGATGTGATGGAACTTCAATCGAAACATTCAAATCTTGTAAGAGCATCATATCCTTTCATCTTTTTCTTATTGTTACTTTTATATTTCCTAATTTATTTTTACATTTTTTTTATCAAAGGAACGCTCAAAAGCTGCAAAAGTAGGTACATCATCCCACAACTTGAGGGTAAGTAATTTCTTTTAGTTAGACTGTTAGAGCGTATCTTCAACGGTGGTCAAAGTTTAAAATCCAAACTCGTCATATTAGCACTCCACATCGTTATAAATTTTCAACTATTCTAAACCTCCGTATCACATCCCACTTTTACAAAATTAAAAAAAAACAAATTATTTTTTATTTTATTGCATGTGAGTCGTGTGTGGTCCCCATTAAACCAAACCGACTCGTCCGGTATGTCAAACCAGACGTTAATAGTCACACTCCTCCAATGGGTGAGTGAGTCCATTGGTTGAGTTTGCTTTCCCATATCGTTTGTTAATAAACTTTTGTTTCAATTCATGCTATCTTAATCTAATTTGTCGGCCAGTTATGAAATGAAACATATTGATTGAAAAAAAAATATTATTCACTTAAACGAAATGCTCTCTTTTCGTGTTTTTGGGTATGATCTATGTTTTATACTAATCCTGATAGGGATGAATATAGCATAATGGACAAAATTTTCTTTGTAATTTTATTATCATTCTTGGCTATTTCCAAACCATGTGCCACAACAAAGTTATGTCAGAAGAAACCTCGTTTTTTAAAGCATTTTCTATATAGCTTTCTATTTATAATTTTTTGGAAGTAATTTTATACTCATATGCATACTCATACGCATACACAATAATATATATTTAGTAAAAGTAAATTTAAACATATATGTTTAATGTTCCATCAATGCATAGAAAATTCCTATGTATTTCTGACGCGGTAATTTATATATATAAACAATATTGATTAAACATTTAAAAGTAAATCAAAGATAACAAATGACTGATTCCGTTAGCAAATGTGTATACGTGGCAAGTTGCTAGGCCTTTCCAATAACATAATTAATGATAAAATATCAATTAAGCATTTGCATATAATTCAAATATGATAATGAATTATTCTGTCACAAACACTTAGATGGTGTTTGTTTTTTCCCCGGAAGTACTTCTGATCTCTTTTGTTGTACTGCGTAAACGTTTGAGGTCTGCAGATTGTTTGTTTTTTGGAAGACCTTTCACTCAAAAAGGTCTTCCTGACCTCTTCTTGGTGCAGACATTGATCTATGTCTTCCTATCTCTTCCCACCTCTTCTCCTTCTCCTTCTCCTTCTCCCTCTTCCCAACATCATCAGATTTCACCATTCTTCTTCTTCTTCTTCTTCTTCTTCTTCTTCTTCTTCTTCTTCTTCTTCTTCTTCTTCTCCTCCTCCTCCTCTCCCCTCTACCGCCTCCTCCCCGTCGCCCTCCACCGCTGCCTCCTCCCCTCCCCCTCCCCCTCCGCCTTCCTCCCTCCGCCGCCTTCCATCCCTCGGCCCTCCTCCCCTTCCCCCTACACCCTCCGTCACCAAGCATTATAAACATGGTGATTGTAAGCATACCTCCAACTATCCGTCTTGGATCTATTGCCATATTTCTTAGTTAGATACACACACCATGGCAACAATTAGTTGAAAATATAGATGAGTGGTTTGTTGGGTTTGCTAACAGTTGCTAGTATACAACATGAAAATATTATTATTGTTGTTGTTATTGTTATTGTTATTGTTATTGTTATTGTTATTGTTATTATTATTATTATTGAGATTAAAGATAGGACAGAAATGTAGGTTGATTGTTGGATACATATAAGCGGATCTGTGAATGAAGATGGTGGCAGTAGCTCACCTAGGTCAGTTGTAAACTTGTAAATGCACATCAACGGTTATGGTGGGTTGTGGTTGGTTATGGTTACGGTGGGTAGTGGTGATTCACAGTGGTTATGGTGGGTTGTGGTGGTTCACGGTGGTTATGGTGGGTGTTGGTGGGTTATGGTTATGATAGGCAGTGGTGGGTTATTGTTATAGTGGGTGTGGTTGGTTATGGTTATGGTTAGGTTACACTGCAAATGTTAACAAACAAACAGTCTTTTTCTTGCAGACTACAGACCTTTGGTCTACTTCTTCTCCTGCAGATGTGGTCCGCAGACTGCAGACCTTTTTTCTCTTCAAAAACAAACAGCACCTTAGAGAATTCTGACACAATAGTTAATAATAATATTTTTTTAACGGCTAACAAAATACCATTTTATTAATCACCAAAATGGCCAGCAAGTAGCTAGCTTACATGCACGAAGATCAATACACAAACAAAAAAAAAAGACAATAACATATGTAGGATCAGATTCAGACAAGAGACGATATCACGCACGTATCAGATTAAAGGCAGAATCAATAATTCGGTTAGTTGTTATAGGTGAGTGTTTAGGAAAAGGAGAATAATATGGAGAGCACACACACAAAAACACACACTTAAGGGCTGCACTTGTATAGAATGGCAAAAGTTTTTGAAATGTACAAGGCATGGGGGTATTTATAGTCCATGTCCCATACGCTTACCATATAACACACATACGGCACCATACGGGTCCAATGACACCCCTAAACATCATATTACTAACCAAACGAGCCCTAAACGAGTTATATATGATCCTAACCCGATATCCAAGCTAGGGACATATCCGAAGGGTGTATTTACAGACTTCCCCTTGGACCTAGCTGGATATTTACAAAATGAACCCAAAACACAACTATCAGAAAGATTCATCAGCCGCATAGGATCCCAAACACGAAGCTTTCTGTAGATCTTGGGATCATTCTTCAAAAGTATGACTGCTTCAGTTGTCAGATAATCATAATACAAGAAGATGAACTTTTCCGAGAAGTTCTGTTCCATTGGCACAAGCGGGACCTTGGTCATTATGTCAGGTGTGGTGGTATTCTATTTCCAGATTACTTACCAGTAATGTGATGAAGTTCATTAGTCTGGTAGCTCTTCGGATACTGGGGTTGAATGTACACCCACTTCGAGTTGCATTCTCTGTCTAACAAACCTCTATACATCTCCAACGTGTTGCTTGTCTTGATCGGCTTCAATCTTGCAAGATCACGAACATACCAGTATGGTAGGGACTTGATCTTGTATAACTTGAGAAGTAATGAATATTGGTCTCGAACTTGATCCCAATAGCATTTGACTGTGCCACGAACATCCAGCTCACAATGTCACCAGACATGAGATTCCATTTCTGGTTAACTTTCTTTGCTTGAGTTGGCTCGGGTTTTCTTCTAGAATACCACGCCTCGCACGCCGCCTGAACCTTTTCATTCTTTCTTCATTTGTCTCTGGTTCATCTTCAAGGAGCTGTGATTTTAACCATCTTTCAAATATATCAAAGTCTTGGCTAGTAGGAATAGGGATCTCAACACGAATATCAGCATTTTCATGAACATACTCCAGATACTCTTCTGCTGTGATGTCTTCGATCTCGATATCTTCATGCGGATCATCTTCATTAAGTGTTCAGCAGTGTTCGTTGGAATTATCTGTTCTTATGGAAGACCGAAGATCTGGGCAAAATCCTTCCTTGATGGATCCGGAAGTATTTCACCTTCCTCCAAGTCCATGTATAGTTTTGTAACGAGGTTCCCATCATCATCCGTGAAAAACATGTTGTAGAAAGCTTGAGTCCATTCGAGAGTAACATCCTTGGACTTCACAACTTCCCTGAATAGCCGGAGATCTTCTTTAGTTGGATCAGGTTGCGAGGAAGATTCTCCTGCACCTGGTTCACCACCAGCATCTTGATCTTTCTTTGCACTTCTTTCCCTGAACTGTGCATCGACCGTTTTTGTCTTTCTGGCCTTTGCCCCACCATCACTGCCCTGATCTTCTTCATCCTCTTCCCCAGATCTATCGTTTCCAGACTCATGATCATCATCACCGTCTTTCTTTTCATCTTCTTCTTCATCATCACTGTCATCACCATCACCAGATGTGAGTCTCTTGTGCTTGTTGAGATACTTATCAATTCGCGTCTTCATCTTTTGATTCTCGGACTCTACAATGGCTAGACGATTCCTTGTTTCGTCACGTCACTCAGTCAACAAGCGAATCTCTTGCTCATTGCTGGATAGCTTGAGCATCGCTGCATCAAGTGTTGTAGACAATCTTCTATTCTCTGACCTTGTTTCATTGATTATGGTTAGGAACTTGCGATCTCTATTCTCTGATTTTGCTATCCTCCTCTGGTTTTCCAGATTCTGTATCAAAAACACTTAGGTCCCACAAGTGATTATTCTCATCATTTCTTACTTTGGACCAATCCCATTCCAATTCTTCAAAACATTATATCTCTTCTAGTAATAATTTGTTTTGTTAAAGGATTATATATACAATCTATAGCCCTTAGAAGGATAAGAATAACCAATAAGAATACACTTAGCTGATGTGGCTTCAAACTTAGGCTTTAGTTGTCCTGGCTTCAAACCATAAGCAATATTGCCAAACACCCTCAATTCATCAACTTCAGGCTTCTTTCCTGTCCATATATGAATAAGTGTCTTGGCATCAAGTGCTTTCATTAGAGAGACATTTAGAATATGCACAAGAGTAGACACAACTTCTGCCTAGAAATAACTTGGCATCCCTTTGACTTGCAGCATGCGTTAGGCCCTTTCCATAATAGTTCTATTCTTCTTTCACTGGCCCCGTTTTGCTCAGGAGTATAGGGTGTTGTCAGCTTTCTTTTGATTCCATGGAGCTCACAAAAAGCATTAAACTCATGCGAGCAGTATTCTCCTCCCCTGTCACTCCTGAGAACTAATTTGATGAACCTGCCACTTTGCTTCTCAACAAGAGCTTTAAATACTTTGAACCTTGAGAACACTTCAGATTTCTTTTCAATGAAGTATATCCAAGTCATTCAAGAGAAATAATTAGTAAACAACAAAAAATACCTACTTCCTCCCAAGCTTTTAACAGGCATTGGCCCACACACATATGTGTATACAAGTTCCAGAACTTGTGTTGCTCTATTGATGCTAAATTGGAAAGGAAGTTTGTGCATTTTCCCAAGAGCACAACCCTCACATCTGCCATATTCTTTCATCTTGGGAAGACCAATTACCATTTTCTTATTATACAATTGTTGTAGGCCTTGGGCATGCAAGTGACCAAACTTGCAGTGCCATAGTTTGGTCTCTTCTTGACCTTTTGATGAGCTTCCTGCCTTGACTTTAGTTGCATCAAGAGGAAACATACTGTTTGCTACAAGCTAGACCTTTATTAACTCAGCCTGTGTTTCTTTGTGAATAATGGAACAAGCATTATCATGAAATAAGAGAGCATAACCGTTTCTCATAAGTTGACCCACACTCATAAGGTTGTACTCAAGGTTAGAAGCAAAATAGACATCATCTAAATATCTAAAACTTCTATTAGTCATCTTAATCTTAATTGTACCTTTACCTTCAACAGCAAAATTCTTCTTATCACTAAGTTTAACACCAATCTTGAATATATCATTTAATGTCACAAAACTGGACTTGACACTTGTCATGTGATTTGAGCAGCCTGAATCAATGAACCAAAGACTAGGATTCTCTGATTCATTTGCACAAATTTCCATAAACAAGTAAGGTGTTTCCTTAATGGCTTGCTCTTCTTCTTTTGTATTTCCACCCTAGCTAGTCCATCTTCATTAAACCAACAGTCATGCTACACATGACCAAATCTGTTACATTGGTAACATTGTGGTCCTTTTCCTCGGTCATTGTTGGATCTTCTCCTTTCCTCTTCCTCTCATATTTCCACGGCCTCTTCCTCTTGTATTTTTATCAAACCTCATATTGGGTTGATAGGCTTGCAAGGCTTGTTCACCATATTTTTCTTTTTCAATCACCTTTGGTTCACTATCGGTTCTGCCATTTAACCTCTCCTCTTGAGATTGAAGTGATCCCGTTAATTTGACAGGTGTCAAAGTAGTGAGATCATAAGTAACCTTAATAGATGGAACTACATAATCGAACTTGGCAGTAAGGCTTCTAAGAATCTTTTCTACTATCTTTTGATCAGATACCTCTTCTCCAAATGCTCTTTGTTGGCTGACTATCCCCATAACTCATGAGAAATAATCACCCACAACCTCTCCTTCCTTCATGCTGAGATTTTCAAACTCACTTCTTAAACCTTGGAGTTTCACATACTGGACTTGTGAATCGCCTTGAAACTCCATTTTGAGGATGTCCCATGTTTCTTGAGAAGTCTTAGCCCTAGCAATGCGAGAAAACAAGGTTTCATGGATACCTTGTTGAATCACAGCCATGGCTTGAGCGTCCCTCTTCTTTTCTCTTCTGATTGCTTCAATGTTTTCTCCATGATAAGTCATTCCTAGATTCATCAATTCCCACAGATCTCTGGGTCGGAGTATCGTCCTCATTCTCACACCCCAGTGTTCATATCCTTCTCCTTTGAACACAGGAATAGGAGTGGAGTTAGGATGATTGACATTGTTTACTTCGGCCATTGCATTGATCAAAACTCTTGACACACCTTGCTCTGATACCACATGTTGGCACAAGCAATAACAAAACACACAATAATAAGATGAACACTCAAATACTCAACACAGATTTACTGATTTTATTAGCTGATAATTGAGAGTACATGAAATGAAATGAAACATACTCAACAACTTAAATAGACTAAAGGCTAACGACTAATCAAAGGACTTGGTAACAAACCATAAAACCAGGACAAGTACTAACTGCATGGCAACGGCTTTATTGACTCAATCTAATGCATGTACATGCAAGAAACTAGGAGAGAACTTCAGTTTTTTTTTTTTTTTTGAACGGTCGACGTTACACAACCATAACGAAGCCCCCGCACCCCTCAGGTCCGGTCCCCGGGCCCTCCCTAAGGTCCAGCCCCTCATTACAGAATAACCCTACTCTGAGTGGGATTCGAACCTGTGACCTCCCAGGACAGGAACCCCACAAAGTGAGTAAACCTTCCCACCTCCATTGCAACCACTAGGCTACAACATCATTGGCAGAGAGAACTTCAGTTACTTATCAACAGTTTAGTCTCTAAAAACCATCATGAATGTGAGTCCACCTAACCACCTTTGAAAATCATTGTTCTAATCGGTCCAAACGCCTTTAATCCTTTGCCTGTCCAATCACAGCCTACATCCTACAGTGGTCCGGGTACAAGGGCATCCTCTCCTCCAATCTCAAAACTTTTTTTGACGATGTCGGTTGACTTTTAGTTCCCGCTGCAGCTTCTTTAAAAGTGATCCCCTGATTCACCTCCACATGGACGTATTGATATGACGGTTGATGGTTCTGTTGAGCCACATTTCTTTCATTCTGGACTTTCGGGTCACTTCTATACTCAATCTTTTCATGTTGCTTGTTATATTTGGCCAAAGATACACTTACTTTAGCTTGATAAATCTTCACTGTGTTTATGTTTCTCAGGACCTCCTTGACATCATAAACGCCTTCATACCGTATGAACCCAAAAAATTCCCCCTTGAATCACATTTCTTAGCCACGTATGCGTCATTCACCATCCCATAAGGCTCGAATGCCTTCCACGGTAACATGTTTGATACACCGCCAAGAAGATTAGATATGAAAAAAGTAGTAATAGGTAGATTACTATTTTTTTTCTCTGGTTGTAACAGTAGTCCGGCCGTCCATCTCTCCCGGTCGCTCGACCACTCATATTCTTTTTAGGACTGTGGTTTTTTACTAATCAACAATTTCTACGGTTAACAATAATATCAGTTAAACATTTAAAGATAATTTAAATGTAGTAGCAAATGTGTAGCAAATTTCAACACATTTCTAACGTATTTTTTTTTTTTTGAACGGCAAACTCTTTATATATATATATAAAGGCCAGCAAGGGGCTGGAACCCACATACACCAAACACCAAAACACAAGCAGACCCCAAAATACAAAACAAAAACAGACAGACCGGACTACTTATAAGCACGAAGAGACATCAAACTCAATCCACATCTCCCACGTGGGCTTCCGAACATTGGAACGCAGGGTAAGCCAAAGATACGAGTCCTCCTTAATGCGATCAACGGTCTCCCTTGGCGGGGTGAACTTACCATCGAACACCTTAGTGTTGCGGGCCAACCAAATCCTCCAGACGGTAGCGATAACCACCGTGGACACCATCCTCTTCCAAACCTTAGATCCGGGGCATTGCTCAACATAAGATAACAGATCATTGAGCGTAGAGACCTGCATCGGGTAAGGAATCTTCACCCACACAAAGACGTTCCACCAGACAATGCGAGCAAGGAGGCAGTTGACGAACACGTGATCCGAGTCTTCATCGCTGATACCGCATCGCAAACAGGTACAATCCTGGACAGGAATGCCACGGTTAGCCAATTGAACTAATGCAGCCACTCTACCAATCGAAGCTCGCCACAGTAGAATATTCGCCTTTGGGACTGCCCACGAATTCCAGCGAAAGACCCCATTCCCATCATCCTCCTCCACTGCTGCTAAGATATCCTTCCGCACAATCTTGACCGAAAACTCCTCACCGTTCCACGTCCATCTGTCTCTGTCCGAAGTGAAATTCACAGCATTCAAACGCTGCTGCAGAGCAGCAACAGCCCCATTATCCACATCCGAGACAGCCCAGCCCCAATCCCAAACCCCGGTAGAGGTACCCTCAGCCCGCATATCAAAAACCGTGGCCTCTTTGTTAGCAGCCGCCCTGTACAGATCTGGAAACAGAGCCTGCAGAGGCAGAGGATCCACCCACGCCTCTTTCCAGAACCTACAGTTCTTCCCGTTACCCACAGCAACCTTAAGTTTATCGGAGAGGCGAATACCCAACCGAAAGAGCTTTTCTTCCACTCCACAAACATCCTTCCAAGCTCCTGGGATGGATTTCTTCAAAGGCACCAGCTTGTTGTTAGTTCGATTCCTCGACCCGTGAATGCTACTAACCACTCTAGCCCACAATTGGTCCGGGTCCTCTTTCATTCTCCACCACCATTTTACGAGCATGGCGAGGTTGAAGTCTTCTATACCACCCAACCCCAGCCCTCCGGTCTTCCTTGGTTTCCTCATTTTACACCACTTGATCCACCGCATTTTAGGACGCAAACTTCCCCCACCCCAAACAAAGTCTCTACGAAGGCCCTCAAGCTTGTTGATGATAGCTTTCGGCGCCGAGTAGAGGGATAGGTAATAGGACGGGAGACTACCCAAGACCGCTTTAGCAAGAGTTGCCCGACCCGCCAAACTTAACGTTTTTGCCTTCCAAGCGGAGAGCTTGGACCGAAACTTGTCAACAATCGGTTGCCAAAACTTTGTCCGCTTCATGTTCACACCAATTGGTATCCCGAGATAGACAAACGGGAAATTCCCAGCCTTGCAATGTAACAAATTCGCCATTCGGTCCACCTCCTCCGCCTCAACACCCACCCCAAACAATTGACACTTGCTATAGTTCACTTTAAGCCCCGAGATGAGATAGAGCCATCTCAAAAACCGATTAAGATTCACCGCGTTTTGGGTCGACCATTCACCTAAAAATATGACGTCGTCCGCATAGCAAAGATGCGAGAGGATCGGCCCATCATTCGGAAGTTTGACCCCCTCAAAAAGCTTCAAGTCCACGGCCCGTTTCATCAACATGGGAATCACTTCCATGGCCAAAATAAAAAGGAAGGGGGATAGGGGATCCCCTTGCCTTAGCCCTCTTTTAAAGGCGAATTCACCCGACGGTGACCCGTTAAGAAGCACCGAGCCACGGCCCGACCTTAAACACCCTTCAATCCACCCAACCCATTTATCCGGAAAACCCATGAACCTTAGCATACGAAATAGGAACTTCCAGTTCAAAGAATCGTACGCCCTCCGGAAGTCAACTTTAAACATTAACACCTTCTTCTTAGCCTTTTTCGCCCACGAAACCACCTCACTAATAATCATAGGGCTGTCCAAAATATACCTCCCACCCAAGAACGCGGATTGGGTCGGAGAAATCAGCTTGCTCATCACCCTTTTAAGCCGTAACATGAGGGTTTTAGAGATAATCTTATAAAGGGAGCCGACTAGCGAAATCGGGCGGAAATCATCAAGGTCTTGCGGGTCCAACTTTTTGGGGATAAGGGCAATAAAGGACGCATTGCACCCAACCGAGATAGAACTCGAGTCATAAAACTCCTCCAGCATGCGAACAACATACGGTCTTAACGGTCCCAAAATTTTTTGACAAATTTGAAAGTAAACCCATCCGGACCCGGCGCTTTACCTCCATCGCACCATTTGATAGCCTCCCAGATTTCATCAGCCGAGAACGGTCTAATAAGGCTGCACCCATCTTCATCCCTAAGCGCCCTTAACCCCAAGTTCAGGAACCTGGGTCTTCGCCGAATTGGCTCCGCAAAATGACTCTTAAACCACCTCCTAGATTCCTCTTTAATAACCCGTGGGTCATCAGACCACTCGTTCCCGAATCTCAGCCTGTGAATCCTCTTGTGCGCAATGTTTTTGTTGATAATGCCGTGGTAAAAAGCCGAGTTCTCATCTCCCGATTTCACCCATTTGAATCTGGCCTTCTGTTGCAGATCCATGACCCGTGTTGTCTCCAACCTTCTTAACTTAGATCTCAGCTCCACCCTCATCTTCTTTTCAGCAGCAGAAAGATGGGCCACTTCAGCCAAACGGTCAAGATCCTCTGCTGCTTTCAACAAGGCATTCTTATTACATTCCTCAATCACTCGAACTTTTGCCCTCCAACCTTTTATATCATCTTTGATTCCTTTGAGGATTCGCAAGATGGCCATATCAGCTTTGGCCTCCGTGCACCCCATACCCACCCGATTAGCAACAAAGTCGGCCACCTCAGAAGACCCGAGCCAAGAGTTAAAGAATTTAAATGGAGATGGTCCGAAGTCCAGCGAAGAACAGGATAAACGCACCGGGCAGTGGTCCGAGTACCCCTTACGCAACACTTCTAGCTTCGCATTCGGCCATCTATCCATAAAACCATCACAAACAAACATACGATCCAACTTGCTTAGCTTGACCTCCTCATTATCGGAAATATACGTGAACCGCCCCCCCACCAAACTGTATTCGAGCCAACCCATATTCGACACAAACTCATTAAAGGCCGAAGCCGCCGCATGATCGAAAATGGAGTTAACCCTATCCTCCTCACATCTGACTTCATTAAAGTCGCCTAAGGCCACCCAGAGCCCATCCCGTTGAATACTGATTTCAGAGATTCTATTCCACAGCGCACGTCTCCTCACCCCATCCCTCGGAGCATACACGTTCAGAATATTGATCTTGGGGCACCCCTCGACACCAATAAGCGAACCCGTAACCACAATAAACGATTGGTCAATCAAAGTGGACTCAACCGAAATCATGGACGGGTCCCAAATCGACACCAACCCCCCAGATCTCCCCATCGCATCCGAAGAGACACAGTTAAAAGGAGATCGGTCCCAGAAACGAGACCAAAACGCATCATCAGCACCAATTTTGTGAGTCTCCTGCAACCCCAGAAACGAAATGCACCCATCCCTTTTCAGATCTCTGACCCATCCAGGTTTAACTAACCCAGACACCCCTCTAATGTTTAGGGTCAAAATATTCATTGAGCCCGATCCATCCCCTGTTCCCCAAGGACTAACTTTCTCACATGGTTATCAAACCCATCTGTCTCGATGCCCAACCGTTCCCCAAAGGCCATCGTATTGTCCACCTCATTATCAAACTCAGACGAGCCATCCTCCCAGTGAGAGCCAGACTCAGATTGAGTCTCAAGATTAACTTCCGGCACCACATTCACAGGATCCAACTCCCGAGTACACTCAGTCTCCTGCGCCAATCTTCTAGCTCTGGAAAACTCCTCAGCATCAGTACGAATCAACTCCTCAAGGCTAAAAGGGTCAGAGTTAGCCGGATTGTTAAGATCAGGGGTGACAAAGAGCTGGGCCAAAGCGCTCTTTTTCTTCTTTTTATCTTTCGCTCTCAGGGTGATAAAACTTGGGCCAGGCCCATTCTCAAAATTGCAAACATTAGTAATGGGCCCATTATCCACATGAAGGGGTGTGCAGCACTTTTGTGGAGAGGTGGGACCACCTGCCGACACGCAGACATTCTCAGAACAATTACTGCCGCCCCCAGAATTATCCATTCCCATGCACGGCTCTTTCAATTCCCCATGCAACGTCTCCATACACACCTCCTGGTCCACCGCCTCTTCATCTACCTCACGTTCACCCACCTTCCTAACTTCCGACTTGATTCCCTGCAAAGACCGGCCCGACTCCGACCCCGATGCAAGCTCGAAGGAGGGAACCCAGACCGGTGTCGTTTCCTCCGCCCACACGCTGAAGCGGTGTTCTTTCCAGGTCATAAGGAATTCCTCCGAGATCCGCTTCCCGGATCGAACTAACACAGCCACCACGTCCCCAGAGAGGTCGACGTCCTCCGTAGTAGCCGTCGAATTGACCAGAACTCTACCACATCTCTCTGCCACCCGGTTAACCACATGTCTGTCCCACAAACTCACCGGGATACCTTTTATGCTAATCCAAGCCACCCTATCGTACACGGGTGGGTTGCCATCCCAAACATACAACCTGGAGAACCATTGTGACCACGCCTCATATTGTCCGTCCAGGAACTTCTCCGCCTCCCCACAGGTCTCGAAGGATAGGAGGACCTTCAAGCCGCCCAAATACCTCATCTCCAATCCCATGGGACTTGCATCAGACGACAGTTCACCCAGAGACTTTAGATATCCCAACTCCTTCACCTCCCCAATCAGGGATTTAAATTCCCAACCCTTCTTTGCAGCAGTGTTCATCGGTGGAAGGTTAATAACATTAGGTTGGAGGTACCCCGAACCACCCGACTCCATATTGGCAGCTTCCCTGACCGGCTTCCTGTAGTTATCACTGATACTCGGCCATTGGTTCTGCCCATACAGGTCCCCAGCTTTGGTGCCACCCCCATTCTCCGACCCCAGTCTCGAGAAGACCGAGGCATGCTGCTTAGGAGCCACATTATCCTTCCGACTGCCGTCCCTATTAAAGCGAGCAACATTGAACTTCACCACAGCTCCATCTACCACCGACCCCTTAAGTTTGTTCAGCCAAATCTCCGTGTCACAAACATTAGAGAACCTGAGGAAGCCAAATCGGTTCCCTGCCCCGTCGAACTTCTTAGGCACAAACGCATCTTCCAAGTTATGGAGGTGCTGGAACGCATTCCATAATCTCTCCCCATTGCAGCCAGGAGGGAGATTGGACACGAAGAAGGAGGTGGTGTTACGAAGCCTGTCCTCCCTGTTGCGAAACTTCTTCTCCTTAAGTGCCTCCCTTTTACTCAACACCTGCTGCCACGAGCCCTCATCCTCATCCCTTCTCTTATTCTTCAGCTTCTCTTGTTCTTCAGCCTTCCTTCTCCTAAGCTCATGCAGATCCCCATGCTCCGGTCTTGGTTGGAAGTTGTTGAGGTTGTTGCCTTTTCGTCTCCCCATACATTTCTAACGTATTGATTTTGGGATTATGAATATTACCATAAAAATTAATAATATAACCTTTCTTTGACACAAGACTTAAAGTTACTATTTGTAATTAGTTTTTTCATTGGAAATGTGTTCCAAAATTAGTTTTTCGTTTTTGGATCCCTAGCCCCTGAGACAGTTCGTTTTTTGGAGCGGGTGCAGAAGGTGGTCCACAGTGACTCGCAAAGCCCGAGAAACCAAGGGTTTGTATTTAGTAGAATAAGCTTTGCGATTCAAAAAGGGATAGCGGCGCAGCTTGTTGCTCGCTTACCCATTATCCAGATGTAACTTGGTTTTTACTATTGAATGAATACACTCTCTATTTAGTTAAAAAAAATTCCAAAATTAAAATTGTATTTGATAATTGTACTGTCAATTAAGTTAATAATATAAAAAAAGAACTAAAGAACTTTTACCAAATTTGTGTCGCAACTTTGTCTAAATAATAGTTTTTTGGTAGGAAATGTGGAAATCTATTGGAATTTTCAATACGTTTTTTTGCTTCGAAAGTTTTTATAGTAAAATATCTTTTCATTAGTTTGTTGCAAGCATGTCCAAGCTCTTATACTCCCCTTCTCACTTGACTCATAATTTGTAGATGGATTTCTTGAAGATCCCACTAAGCAAAATAAAGAAGGCCACAGGTGATTTTGATGACAAATACTCTGTTGGATGTGGCGGGTTTGGTATAGTGTACAAAGCAGAACTTGACGTTTTTGATATCCAATATGTGTCATCAATAGAAGGGAGGTGTAAAGATGAATTGCCCACGATAAATAAAACCGTAGCTATTAAACGCATTTTTAATAGAACAGGTGAACAAGGATTTTTAACAGAAATTGAGTTGCTTACTAACTGTAAGCATCCAAATATTGTCCCTCTTCTTGGCTTCAATAAAGAAGCTCAAGAAATGATTCTTGTTTATGAGTATGCTTTAAACGGAAGCCTTAGTGGTTATTTGCAAAAGGATGGTAAAACGGCTAATCTTACTTGGGCACAAAGGATACAAATTTGCCTTGATGTTGCGCATGGAATTAATTATCTTCACACCAACATGGAGGGAAAACCAAGGATTATACACCGAGATATAAAGAGTGAGAATATTTTATTAGATGAAAATATGAAGGCAATGGTTGCCGACTTTGGGCTCTCCGTATCCCATTCCGTGATGCAACAAGTTAGCAGTATTTGTACAAAAACCATTGCAGGCACAGATTTTTACGTGGATCCAGAATATTTGACTTCATCTAAGTACAAAAAGGCATCAGATATTTACTCCTTCGGAGTAGTTTTGTTTGAGGTCATGTCAGGGAGATTGGCTTATGATTCATTTTTCTGTAGGGAAAATATGAAGGGGCTTGCACCCATTGCAAGGCGACGCTTCAATGAGGGGACATTAAAGGAACTGATAGATCCTATGATAAAAGAAGAAGATGATGATCAATTTTTTACATTGAATAGAGGCCCCAATCATGATTCCTTTCAGACATTTTCAAAAATCGCGTATCAATGTTTGGCAGAAACTCAAGCCAGACGTCCAACAATGGATATAATCATTGAGGAACTTCAAAAGGCATTACACTTGCAAGTAAGTCAATATTTAAAAACAACGTGATACCTTTCTACATTTTCTTGACCCTATAAATATTATGCAAGTCATTAACAATTTATAGGACTAGGATGTATCCTCAATTCAGTGTAGAATACATGAATTGCAAACTTGTATATCATATGTATAGAAGTAACCATAATATATGAATCAGTATCTCATACCTTTTAATTGCAATGTTGCAGGGGGAACCCATGGTACTCTCAAGGTTTCCACTCAGTGATATAGTGTCGGCTACCAACAACTTTTCTGAAACATATTGTATTGGTTTAGATACCAATAGTATTGTGTACAAAGCTGAACTCAAGCATTTTAGAAACAACAGTTCGTTGACAACCGAAGGGAAGAAAAATGGTGAACCATCCGGGAAACACATCCCCGTAGCTATAAAACGCACCACTAGTAGAGGAGAGCAAGGAAAACAAGAATTTTTTGAAGAACTTGAAATACGTACTAGTTATAAGCATCCCAACATAGTTTCTCTTATTGGGTTTTGTAACGAAGGTGATGAAATGATCCTTGTCTACGAGCATGTTTCTAAGAGAAGTCTTGAAGACTATTTGAAAAGTGCTAATAACATGGATAATTTTACATGGACTCGTCGTCTACACATGTGCCTTGAGATTGCATGTGGACTCAATCACCTCCACACCAAGATGGTCAACCCAGAAAGGATAACTCACATTGACATACAGAGTGCCAACATTTTGGTAGACAACAACCGTGAGCCGAAAATTGCTTACTATGGTATCTCCAAGTTACATCCATCAAATCAAGAGGTACACATGAAAGTGTATGAGGATCCAGAATATGATACCATAGGTAACTTAAAAAGTGTATCGAATGTTTACTCTTTTGGTGTTATTCTTTTTGAAATCTTTTGTGGTCGGCTGGCATATGATCCGGTTTACAGTGTCAAAAATGACAAAGGGCTTGCACCATTTGCACGCAAATGTTTCACTGATGGAACCATGAATAGAATAATTGATCCGAAGCTAAAGGAAGGAACTGGTGACGACATTTTAGCTTCCAATAGGCGACCTAATCAAAATTCTCTGGACGCATTTTTGGAAATTGCATATAAATGTTTGGGAAAAGTTGCCGACCGTCCTACAATGGGAATGGTGATCCAGGAACTGGAGAGAGCATTAAACTTTCATGTAAGTCAATATTTTCAAAGTACAACATTCTTTTTTTCGTTTCATATCCTTGATCACTAATATTCAGTATCATGCTCTACCAGTATCTTAACTGTTCTTCTATCTGCAGGAACATAGACTAATAAAATCATTGTAATTGTTAAATATGATATTAGATTATAACTTAGTATGTATTACTCTTTACTCTCCTGAGATCAATGAATTTACTATATCAAATGGTCTCTTAGATGTTTAGTTCCGTTTTGAATTATGTAGCTAACTGAAATTCTCATGATTTACAGGAAGGTCCCCTGAAAAAACTCCAAATTTCACGTAAAGATATTGACTTCGCGACAGAAAACTTCAGTGAAATGAATTGTGTTGGAAGTGGTAGATCTTGGAAGGCATATAAAGGAGAGCTTCCATTTCCACAAGTTAATGGGCGCACCACCATTGTTGCAAAGCGGTGGGATAGCAAGTCTGCTCAAGCAGATCATCAATTTCGGACAGAATTCAATTTTCTTTTCAAGTGTAATCATGAGAATGTCATTGGACTTGTAGGATTTTGTAACGAAATGGACGAAAAAATCATTGTTTACGAGCATATGTCTAAAGGAAGTCTTGATAAATATTTAAAAGATGCTAATCTAACATGGATGAAACGGCTCGAGATATGCATAGATGTTGCAATTGGTCTGGAATTCCTTCATCAAGGTGATGTAACGCTAAAGAAGGTGGTACACGGGGACATTAAAAGCCCCAGTATTCTACTAGATGATGATTGGAAGGCAAAAATTTCTAACTTGGAGTTGTCTTCATCATATTCCCTACATCAGGACATGAAACATGTCAGCAACAATGCTCATGCCACAACTAGCTACCTTGATCCACATCACAAACAAGGTTTCATAACCGAAAAATCAGATATATATTCATTTGGTGTGGTTTTGTTTGAGATCTTGTGCGGAAGATTGGCATGGGTAGAGGAATACAAGGATCACTCTCAATCTTTAAGCTCATTGGCTAAAAGGTGCTATGAAGA
Organism: Ambrosia x helenae; assembly: GCA_030844895.1. Taxonomy (NCBI): domain Eukaryota; kingdom Viridiplantae; phylum Streptophyta; class Magnoliopsida; order Asterales; family Asteraceae; genus Ambrosia; species Ambrosia x helenae. Next base: position 77,975 of record JAUTDX010000607.1, read on the forward strand.
AAGAAAAATCAATGAGATAGTGTTGGAGGGTATTATAGAGCACATTGGTCCAGAATCATTGGCCACATTTGCAGATATTGCCTATCAATGCATACATGACAAAAGTGAAGAACAACCAACCGCAAGTGAAGTGGTAATACAACTCAAGAAAGCATTAGATTTCCAAGTAAGTTCTCATTTCTTTTAACACAAATTATGGATTTCATTCATTGGTGCATATATTTTATAGTTAAAGAGGTCAAAAGGTTATTAATTTGATGGAATATATGTTCTATTGGTAAACTATTTCTCAAAGTATATGTGATCAACATAAAATCATTTTGTAAAGGTAATTGATTTGAAAACCACTTTTTATTGGATATATTTTTATGTTATTTCTCAAAGTAGAACTGATGACTTTGCATGGAGAAAATGAATTTACTGATAGTATAAATTTATATTTTTTATTAAATACAGAAAGATTATGAAATATGGGAGACCCAACTGCCTGAAGACTATAAAGAAATAATCCAAATGTCAAAAACTCCTGAGATCTACTCCACCTCAAAAAGAAAGGATATTTATAACATTCTCTCCAAAGGAATACTCATTCAAGAGAGCACAGTGGTAATTATCTTGATCGCCTAAGTACCATCTCATATTTCACACATGATATAAACTTGCTATGATTTGTTTGCTATGTTTTAATAGTGGTTTTCACTCGGAAGTAATGGAGAAAGAAATGAAATGGTATCAGCAAGTCAATTTTCATACGAAAATCACTTGTCGCATAAGTGGCTTTCTGTTCCAGAATCAAGGTCCTTCACTCCTCTCTTTCGCTTTGTGTTTGTTTGCGATTTCATGTTGTAATATATATCTTAAAACTAACATGTGTGTGCAGATTTGATAAAGTATTAGAGCTGTTTGATATTACGAACTTGAATATGCAAATAAAAATAAGCAGTCGATCTTTATCCCCTGGTGTCACTTACGGTGTTCATCTTGTCTTCAAATTCTGTGGTGCAAGTAAATCTGTAGCTAAACGGATGTACGTGAACCTAACTTACAAAATGGGGGATGAAACTTTACAAGCCTATTTTGCAACATGGAGAGAAGATGAGTGGATGACGATTGAATTGTATCGTTTCTTGAATCACAAGGAATCAGATACCACCGACTTTGAGTTTCTAATAGAGAGCTTTTCACAATGCTATTGTGGAAAACGTTCAATCTATGTTGAAGGCGTTGAGTTGCGAGCCATTGACAATGCAAGTTTTACAATGCTTTTAAATTATACTCTTGTTAATTGTATAATATGTTGTACATTACATATTCAGTTATAACATGGTATTAATATATCCCTACAGGTGAAATCTGAAGAAAGCACCTTAATGGATGTCCAACAATTGCCAACCAATGACACTCCTTTTGATATTTGTAGCATATTCACTCAAACTCTTTTGAAGCTGTTCGGATGGAGGAACAAGGCGGAACATTATTATATGCTTTCAGCAAACGAGGCCTTGTGCGACTCTTTTAACACAACGCTTTATAATTTGAAACCCTCAACAGAGTCCAGATTTCCAAAGGTGGCTGAGCTTTTATCAACACACGTGTTTTGTATCAAATGCAAGATTGAAAATAAAATGCTGTTGAAAAATACAGAATATAGTTGTTACCTTGTGTTCAAGCTTTCAGAAAACTGTGATGGGTTGCATTGTCCAGTGATAGTGCAAGATCTACATCAACAGGAAAATAGACAGAGTGAAGTTGTTTATTTCAGATCCCCGAGGCTGTGGAATATCGATGATGTTAATCAGGTTCCTCAAGAGAGGGAAGATGGATGGATGGAGGTTTGTGTGTGGAAATTCAAATCAAATAATGAGCTTCAAAATGATTTTATCTCTACGAATTTGAAATTTGAAAGTTATCAAGGAACGATGTCCGGCCTTATTGTGTGTGGCCTTGAGTTTCGTCCCATGTAAGTTCATCCATATGAGAGCATTCTGATCTGTTGTATTTCTATTCAAACTTTGTTTTTGATGACATTGTCTTTGTATTCAAATTATTGTTGATTTCGTGACCCGACACTAAAATTTGTGCCAAAAAGCCCTTCTTAGTTCATCACCTGACCTGATAGTACTTCATCAGCTTTGTCTCTTGCAAGCCATAGACTCGGCCAAACCCAACGAGTTCTGAACACCACCTAGACAGCTAGAAGTCACGTGCATCATCTACTTTCCCTTTCAGTGTCTATTTTTTGTGTTTGCACCATATGTACATTAATCTTGGTCCGTCTTTGATTATTTTATCGTTTGATTTGTTTATCCATACAATTGGTATTGGTCTAATGAATGCAGGTTATAATGGGAGCTACAAGGAAGGATTGTACTGGACTTTATTTACTCAACATGCATTTATTGTTTCATCTGTGCCATTTACAACAGCAGCAATAAGGATTCCATTTTATATCAATTATTTTATGATTACAGCAGCAACAGGTTTTCCAAAAAAAAAAAAAAACTTTCATCAATTATTTTATTTTCGTTTTTTCTTTGAAGATTGAGCTGCTAAAATTGTAAACACACCTGCAAAAACAAAAGTAAACACACCATTTGGGACCCAAAAACAATGCAAAACTCAAACTATTTAAAAACTTTTATACTTTATTAACCTCTCATCTCAACCCGCATTCCACGAGCCACCGGAACTTGAACCAACTGAATTTGGGGACAAACTTTCTTTGCTTCATCACCTCTCATTGAACTTAACACCAAATCAGAAATTAATATCCCAAAAAAATAAATGTCAATAAATCTAAGAAATGGAGAACGTATAGAAATAATTATGCCCTAGTTTTATGCAATTGATATGAACTAACAGTGATTAAATTAAGAAACGGAGCATAAATGAATTACAGCAGGATGCTTAATTTTCCCTTGATAATCGGAGAACAACTTCTTTGATAAAATTATAAACCAATTGATGATGAAAACCTAAGTATTAACAATACAGGATATACAGAAAGAAATGGAGAGAGTAGCAAGTACCTTGAACGTAGAAGCAATCCATGTCGACGTGAGCAATGATCCTGGAATCAGACGTTTCGGGTCGGGCTACCGGCATCTCTCCCAACTCTTTTTTCCCTCCAATTCAAGCTTCTGAATTCAGAGAGGGTTCGGTTTATCTACGAAACAAACTCATTTTTTTCATAACCGGACCGGAATACGAACCGGATGTCTCACCAGTCCATTGGTTCGACCACCAGCCATGGGTCCGGCCAAACAGTTCTCTTCACAAACATTCCAAAGAGCATGAGCGGACCGCTGGCACTACCGATTTCCATTTAACCGGTTGGACAGGCTGGTCCAGTCCAGTTTTCAAAACGTTGATTTCAAATTTTGTCCTTTTATACTATATTTCAAAGCATGCATTTTACGTTTAAAATTGATTGGTTGTGTAGTTTATGTTTTAAAATCATACGGCCTTAACTCAGGTTATTTTTTAAATTAAAATTATATCACATGACCTGCACACAAGCGTATATAAGTAATTTCTTTTACATGATTCATTTCTCCCCCAATTTAAACGATTATAAACCCTCGGTGATTCATTATTCCATCAAACTGATTCTAGGGTCCATCACCAACAGAGAACTCGGAAAGAAAACATCAAAGTCATCATGGTTTCTTAGTACAGATGTCCCTTGCGTAGTGTCGGTTTCATTTGTTTAGTTATTTTGGTTGTTTAATTATTGGTTTGAATGACTGAGGGTAAGACTGTTAATATTTGCCTAAGGAGACTAAGGAGGGAGACCGAGGAATGGTATAAATACCTCAGTCTCTCCTCCTCGTATTAAGCTTGCTCATTTTGTGTCTTGCTTAGTGTGTGTTATGTATGATGTGATGATTTTGCTCTGCGTGAGCCATTAATCTGAGTGATTTTAATAGTATAACAGTGTGTTAATCTTTACATTTATCAGTTATATCCAAGGTTGTAGAACTCGCTAGGCGCTAGTCGACCGGTGGGGTACCGACTAGGGATTAATCGGGATTAATCAGGATTAATCGGGATTAATCGTATTGGATTTTTATATATATTTTTCCAATTTTATACATATATAATGTTAATTTATATCTTATATGTATAAATTTAGAAGTTTAGGGACCAAATATAAACTAGTGAATATGGATAGGGCCATGGGGGTTCAATATTAAAATACATAAACTTAAATAACCCTAATCACCTCCATTGTTCACCATATTCCGTTTTTTTCCTCCCATTCCTTCTTTCATTGTACGAAACCATCAAACGTAACTAGGGTTCATGGAGTTCCATCGATTTTGGTTCTACATCATGGATTATCATCAAATTTTGACGTAAGAACTTGTTTGATTTGATCGATTTGCTCCAGTTTTGACCCGTTCGAATTCATTTTTGACTTAATTTTGAGTTTTTAAGGCCCATCTAGGACCAATTTGGTCCGACTAATCGGTGATTAATCGCGATTTTTACAACCCTGGACCGCCACCTATTAATTTAGTGACTAGCCCAAAATTAATCAGTAAAGTGGGGACTAGCGATTAATCACCGATTAATCGGTGATTAATCAGGATTTTTACAACCTTGGTTATATCTTCTTCTAGATTCTATCATACACATACAAATGTTTTTCGTCTTTATGTTTGACAAAACCCGGTGAATCTTATTCTTGTCTTGTAAGAATACGACCTACAAGTGCTATCAGTGCTTTCGGCTCGATTCATGGGTTTATTTATAATCATCGTTACAAATCTGAGTTTGGTTGAATACTTGAGGAGTTTTTGAGTAAAAATGGTTTTTATAAACTTTTTCTTTAATTATTGAGATTTTTGATCAAAAAATCATGTACAGATGTTGTTTTTTTTTTGTACGTAAACAGATTCAATACGTGTTTCCAATCAATCCTATATAAAAGTTCGTTAAAAATGGCATTAGATTGAGTTATTTTGGTGAAAAAATGTGATTTTCGTCAAAAACAACACACTAGCAGCTTCAAGGTGACTGAAGATCCCTCAGTCGGCCTGACTATACCTTTATCTCTTCAGTCAGTTCGTATAAGCTACGTTTGGCCCGTTTGTATTCTCTTTCGGTCTGTCTTGTTTTATCGGATCCTTATCGGCCATCCTCTCATATGAATAAGTCTTCAATCGGGTATATAGTGAGTCGGTTACTCTCTACTTGTGTCACACACATACAACCATCCCTTAGTCGGTTGTTACACTGTCGGGATCCATAGCCGGTAACCACATACGGTCTTTATCTACATCTGGAATGTTTTTAATTGTTTGTTGAGTTTTGTTTTAGGTAAATGGCGCATCCAACAGGTCCTTGGAGTTTATTCATCAGCAACAACCGTAACATCAACCACAAAACATGCAACCATACGTTACCCAATCCATGGGTATTGGCCGCTGTTGTGAATACAAATAAATTGCAACAATCGATCGTTAATGCAGCCAGTAAGTGGTCGATTTATGGACAAACTTCAAGTCTTCAAGTTTTCCAACAATAGTCCCAAATTGTCCTTGCAGTCAGTCTGTCGGCCCTCGCATCTGTAGCAAATCAGTCCCAAAGTGTCCAAAGCATACTTTTAAGCCCAAAATACAAGGGGCGACGGAGTGCTACCCATAAAGAGCACGGGTACTCCCACTACCCCCACGACAACACACCGCCACCGGTAGCAGGGGTAGTGGGGCTGGTACCGTTTGCTGGTTCAAAGCAATGGTTACCAAACCGTATGAATGTTTAATTCCCATCCCCTAGTTTGTAATCTTTTTTTTTTTTTTTTTTTTTTTTACTAATTTCACTCTATATATAAAACCATTTACCATCTTTTTTCAAACCACAACATCAAATTTAAACCATTTTATTTACCATTTCATTATATTTCTCCACATTTTATCTTAAATGGGTGGTGCTGATTTGTATCCGCTTACATTTCGTCATCAATCAACCTTTGCCGTGTAACCGTCCACCTACAAACAACGCACCAACTACAAACCCACCACTTACAAATAACGCACCGACTACAAACCCTCCAACGTTTGAATTTATCATCCACAACTTCCTGAAGATTCAACTCTGGAAGAATTGAATGATGTTTATGATTACACAATAACTCTACTACAACTAGGTACAATACGAATTGAAGATGTTGTTACAGTGCCAATGCATAGAACTTCTAAAGTGCAAAACACTCCTACAGTGGCAAACATTCCAAGTTGGGCTGAGGGTTTGGAAACTGATCCCGGAGCTGAAATACGTAATGGATTCGGATGAGGAAATGGTTTGTTTGTTCCCCAAAAGTGAAGGATATCGATACAACGTGATAATGACCGTGACTGCTCGTCACCCTATTCCCTCTTTACTAATTGATTTATGTAATTGTGCGTTCAAATGTATAATTAGTGATATCTTAATTTTAATTTTAGGTATGTATTAATTTTAATTTAGTTATGTAGTAGTTAATATTTAATCTTTTTATTTAATAAAAAAAACATTTCAGTGTAGTGGTTTAGAGTAGTGTTGCCTCTAAAATTGGGTTTTAGTGATGTAATGTGGTAGTGCAAGCTTGGTGGAAATCGGTGAACTTTAGTGATGCGCCCCTCCCTCCCTCCCTAATGCCCGATAGATATCAACAATATAATTTTACACACCCACTTGCCTTGGGTGTTATAAGATAAAGGTCGAACCAAGAGGCAAAGGGTCGAACCAAACACTGACTTTTACTGATTCGACCTTAAAACTTTGAATATGCGATTTTTTATGCAAACTAAGTGTTTTATGCTCGAACCTTGTGTGTTAACTATATATGCTTGATTAATTTGTGTAATGGGTCACCAACGTGATGTCGTGTTTGTCGGGTGTGTCCGGTTAACGTTCAAACACACGTAATCAAGATCTGGACAATCGGGGACTAGTTAACCTTCAGGTTAGTAGTCAAAACACTTATACAAACTTTTATGATAGATCGCCGGTATTTGGGACTATCAGAATCAGTCGGTATTCCTATTATAGAAGACGCAATCTAAGGTGAGTTTCACAGCCCCACTTTTTACTGGTTTTGTTTTCGGGGGAGAAACATGCTACGTACTCGTATTCCTTAAACATGTGCTATATTACGTATTCGTATTCTTTTGTCATACTGAGGTAGTCTTTTGGTTACTATACGATTTGTTAAGTCCGGGGGAAAACCATGAATGTGCGGGTTAGCACAACGGGGGAAATGTGGATAGATCTATGGGCGTGACCGCCCCACTCGTCGACTGGAGGTCGGACGGGTGCATGTTGTCTCTATCAGGTATTCTTGTATTCAGGAAGTGTATTTATGTATTCATGTATTCGTTTCCAATAATGGTTTTCCAATCGTAGTAGTGGCAGGGTATTCGTCTGGCTAGTATACATATGGCATGGTATGGTCAGGAGTATTCTTTGAAAACTTTTGGAGTCGTTTTTCATAAAAACCTATGAACTCACCGGCATTATGTGCTGAAGTTTTTAGCATGTTTTCTCAGGTCGCTAAGGTAGCAGCAGTCGATAGGCGCACGGAGTCTCACGGCGTTAAGGATTCACTTGCATGGTTTTGAACATTATCAGACTTATAACTTTTACTTTTTTTTGGGTTGTAAAAGATGTTTGTGCTTCCGCTGTTGTGGTTACATTTGAAAACTTAATGAATGGTTTACGTATCTTTTACATTTAGTTGTCGTTTTATTGTGGCCGTTGACTTAGATCATAGTATGTCATGCGCCTCGCTATAAAACCTCGCACGTGGGAATTTGAGGTTGTGACAAAAAACTAATAGTCATACAAGCGTCTAAAGTAGCGTCTAAAGTTGTATTTATTAATGTTTACTTTTTAATATTAACATGGTTGTTATTTTATGTAGTATATAGTATGTGTTTTATTGCAGGATAATGGTGATAATAGTGTTGAGATTATTTACTATGGTGTAATGTTTAGTCCCTACAAATCTAATCTTCAATGTGAATTTACTGAAAAGGTGGCATCAATATTTATTTCATCTTCTATTAACTTGGGTAACAAAATGTGAATGCTATAATATAGTATAGATATAAGGTTGTGGCATAAGCAATGTGCAAAGTCAACTGTAGATAGACTGTCATTTTCTAAATAATAATAGTTTTCAATTGCAAGTGCTTAATGGCCTAATCAATTTCTGACCCTCTAGGTTCTTTTTGAGTTTTGACCAGCTGATGCTTCATCACCTATATTTGGGTTGATCAAAACCAAATCAAGAATTATATATCTTGATGTAACGTGAAGTTTGATAGGCAACATAAACTTATACCATACATTTGTTAATGCATAAACACTATTACATGTCGAGGTATATGCATATTCATGAATGTAAGGTGTATTGTCCATTAACCATTGATACAAAAGTCATGAAAGAAACCATCACGCTACAAGTAAAATACGTTTATTTAATACACGTCTTAACCTTTGTGTGTTAAGAAGGGATTTAGGATTGCTTATTAAAACGGTTTATTTAATTTGTTATTGCTTTTTGATATAACAATAATATGTTATGAAGTTCTATGTGAATTTTGGATTGCTATAATATGAATGTGAGGTGAGTTGTTTTAAACAACCGGTAGCTTTGTTTGTCAACTTGTTTATTTCGTAAGGCAATAAAATGATATAGTAAACAATCTCAAATAACCACTTGATAAAAAAAAAATATATTAATTCAAACTGTAATGCTCACAAAATGAAATACACCCCTTAGAGGTTATAAAGTCAATGCTGAAAATACAAAATATCCCTAATGGTTTAATAAATTAAGTTTACTTATGAATATTATAAACAAACATATGCTGTGAACTAATGATAGGTGACTTGGGGCCTAATGGTCACAAGTTCGAGCCTTGAAGGATACCAGGTTTTATTGATTATTCATTGTCGTGTCTTTGGGCGGGTGGATGGTCGAGTTTTCCCTGTATTGGTGGACCTGAAGGACCAGGTGCCCTGTGGGTATCCTGAATTCGTCAAAAAAGGGATTCCCATATAAACCTGTGACGACTTTGTTGGCCTTAAAAAAAACATGTGCATGAATGTCGTTGCTTCCAGGAAGCTATTAGCAGACAATTTCTGATTAGAATACGAAATATATCCAGATGAAGCATAGAAGTTAAAAGCTCAGAAAGACTTTTAAACTCTCTATTGCAGGCTGGAACCATTATTACGTAGATCTAGGCTAATTTTCTATTCTTTTATCATTATTATCATACAATACTTTATAAGAGATATACAATAATGAGTTAAAAATTAAACTGGGATAGGACAAATTCATGTGCTACATAAATGTCCATGTTAAGCCAAGGGTAAGAGAGAATCAAGAAATAGGACCCACAAATGAATTATATCTTAATGTCTGGATAATATAGGGGCTGAATGCACAATAATGTTAAATGGCCATAACAAACTAAGCCTGGATTACAGCGATAGAATATTGACATGTTTTTTAGACAACTAAGACTAGAGTTAAGATTTGATCTAAAAAAGAAAACGGATTAAATTAAAGTCTTTTCTTCTTCTTCTGGGACAGTAAAGGATTAGACCATGTGTAGTGGAGGGTTAAAAAACTTAAAGCCTCTGTTTCTGATTGTTCCACGTGGTAGCTCAGTCAGCATGGGACTTGAAGTGAAAATGGGGTGTAGTGGTAGTGGTAGTGAGAAAAAGATAAGGCCTATGTTTCTGATTGGTTGTTTATTTTATTAGTTTTTTTAATTAATTAAGTCAAAATAATTAAAAGAAAACACAAATAATATTAAAAAAATTACAAATAATATTAAAAACACAAATAATATTAAAAAAAGTTACAAATAATATTAAAACACACAGCTAATATTAATTTAAACATTACATAATCCTAAATTACTTATTTAAACACTACATAATCCTAAACTACTTATTTAAACATTACATAATTATCCTAGTCCTCTAAAGTGTACTCCGGCGAGGACAAGGAACGATCGCTATCACGACCGTCTGACCTACGTCCCAGCGGATGCGGCAGTACTCACGAGGAGGGGATAAATAGTATCGTTCCTCTTCCTCAGCAGCCCTAGCTACTTCATACTCCTCCTCAGTGGGCTCTCGAGGAGGAGGGTTTATGGTGGGGTTGGGGTTCAGTTGGTTCTCCACCAACCGTAGCTGGCTCATTCCCCTAATAGCCATAACATATTCTAAAAACCACACACACTCATCATCAGTGAAATCAACATTTGGGTGTGGGGGAGTGTATCCTAGGAGTGGATGAATGGGGAAGTTTCAAGGATGAGGAGTAGACACTGCTTGAGTAGGTGTAGGAGAAGAGAACACTGGTTGAGGAGGAGTAGAAGAGAACAGTGGTTGACTAGGAGGAGGAGAGGATAATATTGGTTGAGGTACGAGCAGAAGCGAACACTGGTAGACGACGTCTCCGACGAGAGTATCGCCGGAGATTGGACGGTTCGGCAAGATCGTTTGGATATCCACCACCCATATCTGGTTTGTAGTTGGGTTTGTAGTGTACTTTTTAAAAAATTGTGTTGTAGTGTGTTTGTTTGTGTATTATATATATAGTAAAAAAATAACCGTTGAAAATTTAAAAAATAACGTTCAATCTTTCAAACGTTCGAATGGACACGTGGAGGAATTTCATTTGTGATTCATTTTGTTTCACAGCGTTATAAACATAACGCTGACCCTTTTTTTGAAAATTGCGCCCCGGTGTGGTAGCGGTGTGGGGGGGCGCTATGTTGCTCCAAAACGCCCTCTTGACGCTGCACTACACTCCGCTCTTAGTGTTATTAGATTGTCATCATCATCACTGGCTTGAAATGAAATTTAAAAGAACATATGTTACTTTTTGGCGTATAATAAAAAAAGTAATTTTTTTCCAACATAAGGACTATTAGTGTAGTGGTTACAAGTGTTCTAGTGGGTGATAATAGTGATACCAGTATCAGCGTATGTTATTATGATTTTCTACCGTATAAATACTGTAATAAATCAAAACATGCCGACAGAATGTCCGCCGCAACGCGCGGATATCATACTAGTTTAAAATTAAGTATACCTTTTTCTAGTGAGTGATATGATGTGGTTGAAGATTTTTAATAGTCATAGTGGTTTATGTTTGACCAATTCAATTAGTACGGTCTTATATATACTGTCTTGTTTTGGTAAACAGTTAAACACATCATATTGCTGGATTCCTCTCACAAATACATATTTGTTTTGGCGCTTTTTAGAGGTTTCCGTTAGGCAAGAATAGGGAGACTTTTTGAAGAAACTGGCGAAGTGATCGGAGAGGCCTCTCATAAAAAAATTCCAATAACCAAAACCGAGCTAATTACAAGGACCGACTTTCTGAATCGAAGGTAAACTAATCCTCCCCTTTATAATCTATTTTAGTACTTTTTTTGCGTTGGTACGTGTGTGCCTGACTAGATGATATTAATTGGTTTCACTTTCACGTAACTTATGAACCGGTTGTAAACGCTTGGAGGGTTTTGAACTGCCCTTTGAATCGAAGAACTGGTTCTGAATTAATCTCTAATTTATCCCTTGCAGAAGCTATATATGTGAATCATCTTCTGTCTCTATTCTCTAGATCAAGCTCCTCTGAATAAAGACATTGAACAACCTTGAACTCTTTCAAAGATAAAGAACACAAAGTTGATTCATGCCATCCCATGTTTGAAGGATTAATGACTTAATTGACAGATCCATTCATCTATTAACCAAAAGAATACACAATCATCCATTCTTCAAAGAAATATTCCAGGTTTAAAATGTGGGTGGTGTTGGGCGCATAATGATGACCAACGCTCTAAGAGGAAAAGGGTTTGTTTTGGATGACCTTAAGCCACAGGTTTGTTTGATAGGAATTGACAATTGAAAAACAATAAACTTGCTTGATAGATTGATTCAGGTTACAACTGATACATGTATCGATGGTAATTAAACTCAATCAAGCGACGCAATGCTTCACTAA
>JAUTDX010005960.1:0-26027 GCA_030844895.1 Ambrosia x helenae
TCTTAAGGAAGTGGTTTCCCAGCACGGGGTGCCTATTTCTATTATCTCAAATCGTGATTCTCGTTTCACTTCGCATTTCTGGAAAGCCTTGTAGAAGGCATTGGGTACTCAGTTGGACATGAATACGACATATCATCCACAAACTGATGGTCAGAGTGAGCGGACGATTCAAACATTGGAGGATATGTGTTATTGATTTCGGAAAGAGTTGTGAGAGTCATCTAACCTTTGATGGAATTCTCTTACAACAACATTTACCATTCTAGCCTTAAAGGCAACTCCATTCGATGCTGTTTACAGGGGAAAATGTTGGTCTCTACTTTGTTGGGCGGAGGTGGGAGAGAGCCAACTTACCGGCCCAAAACTTGTGTACGAAACTTCTCAGAAGATCGTGCAAATTCGTAATCATTTGGCAGCAGCTCGGATCGTCAGAAGAGCTATGTCGATCGTTATCGCAAACCGTTGGAATTCAAGGTTGGTGACAGGGTACTTTTGAAGGTCTCACCATGGAAGGGCGTTATATGCTTTGGGAAGCATGATAAATTGAACCCTCGTTATGTTGGACCGTTCGCAATCCTGGAACGGATTAGGCCGGTGGTATACAGACTTGACTTACCAGCTGAGCTCAGTAGCGTGCATAATGTCTTCCATGTTTCTAACTTGAAAAAGTGTCTGGCTGACGAGACACTCATTGTTCATCTCGAGGAGATCAAGGTTGATGATCGTCTGCGTATCGTGGAGGAACCGGTGGAGATCTTGGATTATAGGATTTCGAAGCCTTCGTCGGAGTAAAATCCGCATCGTAAAAGTTTGTTGGAACTCCAACCGTGGACCGGAGTTCACATGGGAACGGTGGATCAAATGAGATTCAAGTTTCCCCATTTGTTCCCAAAACCAGCACCTGTCACTGTTAAGGCAAACTGAGTTTCGGGGCTAAATTCTTTTCAATAGGGGGATGATGTAACAACTAGGAAATTTTTCTTTCTTTTCTTTTGACTTTGAGCAATTTTTGGAACGAAAATTCTTTCAATAGGGGGGTGATGTGACACCCGGAAACTCAGGTTAATAACTTTTATCAAACTTATAAGTCTACCTTATCAAAACATTAACAAAGCATACTTAACTGGGTTAGTTGAGTCAATTTGATTATTCGAAGGATCGTCAGGAGTCGTTACGGTGATTCGGGAAATCATCGGGAGTCGGTTCGATGGTTTTGGGGGATCATCGGGAGTCGGTTATGCACATGTATCCAAGGGTTGGTGATTTAGAGGATCATCAGGTAAGAATGCACACACACAAGTCTTGAGTCCCGGAGTTGGTGAATTAACGTAAACGTGTTAGTTATCGAGTAATAAGTGTTTTACAATCATTATATAACTTGTTGATATGTGGATAAGTGATATAATATGTTAAATTAGCGATTAACGCGTCGAAATATAGGAATTGGGTGCTGAGGGCGACTAGCTTGGCTAGTCGTGTCCTGCAGCAGCCAGTCGCCCGAATGCATGATTGTTTGATATGCATCTTTTGAACTACTTTGCAAACGTTGATGCATGATTGCTTTTATATGCATCTTTTGAATCCTTCTCACTCTTTTCGTTTTTTGTTACACCGTGTAAGATAACTTAACCCATATAGATATATCCTTATTAATTAGATTTTAATATTGATATATGAGTTAATGGCCAAAATCGTCCCTGATGTTTGACCAGTTTTGACCTATTATTTTTCTTTTATAGCAAAAAAGTATTTATTAATTTTTTTTCTTTTGAAGTGTTTGTTAAGCATAGGAATATAATAATAAATAATAATAATAATAATAATAATTTATTTGTTAAATTTTTTTATTTAAATTAGAACCCATCCCACTACTCGATCTTACCCACCAAATGGAAAATAAAAATAAAAATAAAATTATATCAACCCTTCGCCTTCACCAGCAGGTCTTAGATTAGTTAATCCCCATGTGATTAGCATTAGTTATTGTATGATTTTCGGATGAACAACTTTTTTATTTTTAATTTCCAAAAGTTCAAAATAAATTAAAAAACTATAGGAAAGGCTGCATGTATCAGTGAATCGCCATTACTGTACAATGATTATATTTTAGAATTGGCTAATTGATTCATATAATATAATAGTATCATGTCCAACTTGTAGCATACTTGGTTAAGGGCATAAAGTTTTCTATGGAAGGCTTGGGTTCAATTCCCACTAGCTATATTTGGAGGACATTGGTGGATGGGAAATGAGGGATGACCCGGCCATTGGCTTGGGTTTGAGTCCTGATCCCGACCGGTTTTACCGATTATTTCACTGTTGTGCCTTCGAGCGGGTGAGTGGTCGGGTTTTCTCGGGAATTGGGCAATTGGTGGCCCGGGTACTCTCGAGTATCTGATTCGCCAAAAGGGTGCCCGAGAGTGCTCGGAAATTGATTCGTTGGCCGTTCAAAAAAAAAAAATATATAATAGTATCATTTTATAAATATACATTACCCTTAAGTATATTTTTCACTTATATATAGTTTTAAATAGAATCAAAAGTTTGAGTATTCAATAATTGTAATTTGACCATGGGAGGTGGTTAGATGAGCTTTATGGCCCATGGCCATGATGATAGTTTCTTTCTAAATTTGTATCTACTGTGCTACTACCCGAACCACCCCACTTAGCCCAGAAAATGAGAAAAAACCTAATCAAAGATTTTTTTTAGAATTTATAATTAAGCAAAGAGATATGTTTAGTTATATATAGACTGTTCTTGGTCATTATTATACCTTACATCTTATTCCAACAAAAGCTGTGAATACAGCCCTTTGTCATGTGATGTAATAGTATATGAGCTTTTGGGTCGTATAACTTATGCGGCCTATATATGAGGTGTCGGATTTGTCTTGTTGTGGCTCATATATGGCCTTACGATGGGTTGCATATGACCCATATATACCTACAATGGCCGTATAGATAGTTTAAAAAACCTAAATTATTTAATTCGGTGTAAGAGGTGGCACACACTAAGCATAACCATGGTCCTTTTTTTGTTTCCGGGGGCAAACTTGGCTTACAAGGTGCCACATACTTTGATGAGTACGCGTCTCACCAACCTTACTTGCACATTCTCGCTGGGGCCTATGTTACGAGGTTGATGTAACATCAGGCCTCTCTCAACACCAATATTGTCCGCTTTGTTCCGATGGGTTGCCTATCCATAGCTTACGGATTTGCTTTTTGTTGCCCCAGTGAAGACTTCCCAGGAGGTAACCCATCCTAATACTGCTCCCATCTGAGCACGTTTAACTGTGGAGTTCTCCTCTCATCCACTAGCATTAAGCCCCAAACCGCGTTGGTGATTTAAGAGGCATTGATTACATATGAACCAAGGATCTCTCCTGGCCACGGCCGACGTGGGATTTTCCTGGGGTGTCACACTCACCCCCTGTTAGAGTCTCATCGTCCTTGATGAGGTATGCACCCACCGTCCCGAACGACACAGGAGTGGCTCTGATACCATCTGTAACATCTAGCCCTTCTCACCACCAATATTGTCCGCTTTTCCTCGATGGGTTGCCTATCCATAACTCACGGATTTGTTTTTTGTTGCCCCAGTGGAGACTTCCCAAGAGGTCACCGATCCTGATACTGCTCCAACCTAAGCACACTTAATTGTGGAGTTCTCATCTCATCCACTAACATTAAGCCCTAAAACGCGTTGGTGATTTAAGAGACATTGATTACATATGAACCAAGGATCTCTCCTGGCCACGGCCAAAGTGTGATTTTTCTAGGGTATCACAGTTGACGAGGCACTTTCGAGCGTGGAGGCCAGACCTAGCTAACAAGATGTCATTTACACTTCACCTAGATCTTGTAAGCAGGAGGACGATGGAGGGGGAGATGTGAGACGACATATAAAGTTTGCGATTGGGTTTGAGGAGAGGCGTATGAGCGGAGGTTGCGATAGGGGAGATGTCGTCTCAGAGTCGCTGGTTTATGGAGGCCTTTTCGTTACAGATGGCTGCTGCCGGCGTTCTCGTCCCTCCGGGATCGGATGTTCCACCAACACCACCACGTTTTTCGTTTTTTGTTTAGTATTATGATGTAAAAACAGTTTGATATATTTTGTTTAGTATTTTGATATAAAACCATCTGATGTGTGGTTTGTTATGTTAAGATAGTTATTATCTTATTCGTCTGATTCTTGCTTATGTTAACGTATTTTAATTCGTGGAAGGAAAAAGAACGAAGCTATAAACAGGAGTGCATTGAAATACAACGATCAATCGAAATGTAAATATCAAAACCAAACTCTAACCACTACAACACTGTTACAAAACTTTAACTGCCATATCAACCGAACGCTACCTTATACATGTGGAATGAAAGATACCGAACCTATAAACAGGTGATGTCGAATACATTGAAATACAACGATAAATTGAAATGTAATTAAATATCAACCAAACGCTAACCACTTTAACATTGTTTTACAAAACTAACCACGATATCAACCGAACGTTAACACCATTATTAACACATTAAAATTAAAAAAAAAACATAAATATATGGTTTGTATGGATGTCCAAAAACTTAACAAAACCAACCTTAAAAAATAACATCACAAATAAGACAAAAAAAAACATTTACTGACGTACATACGGCTCATATAAACCCAAATGTGCCGAATAATTGAAGACCAAAAAAAAAATACATTCCCTGAAACGTAAAGGTCGGGGGTGTGGAAATAATGATTTGGGGTATCTAATTATAACAAGCTTTGTTTTAACGTATCTCTTTCCCATCTCTCATAAACTTAGAGGGGTACGTTATTTCCACTTGTATGTCATTTAATAGTTAATTAGCTCATCTTTTTAGTAACATGACTATCACGTACGTACTACTAATTTCATTTTGTGGGTTTAAAGTTTGTTGATTTTGTATAAACTTCCCTATCACTGCATAGTGGTCATGTATTCAACACTCAAAGTATAAGGTAATTAGTACTTTGTCATCAATCAGAGATTTCATTTGTCACATGATCGAGGGACCGAGGTTGTTGAGTGGTGGAGTGCATGCAGGGACGGGTTCAGTATGGCGTATGGGCTAGGGAGGCCCCCACTCACTTTCATGTTTTAAGTTTTAACTTAGTGTTTATAGAAAAACATTTATTTCCATTCCTCAAGTCTCAGTGTAGAAAATTAAACATTAGCTAAGCCATTGGACCACTAGATTTATTTGTAATTGTTGTACCTTTCCTTACCTATTTACCTTATAAGCTTAATTCATATTTTTCTAGCATTTACTATCTAACATTTAGGCCTCTTGCTATTGTGTTCCATTTCCATTTTTCAAACCACAAAACACGTACACCTTTATTAAGGATTTGAACCCATAACCTACTTTCAGGGTGCACCCGCCTAGGCTAGCCCCTCGTGTCATTTCATTTGCATTTGAAGTTACATATTTCAGGGTGCACTGATATATTAGCATGAACTATATAAAGAAAAGATCAACACGGTTTTCAAGTTATATTATTAATGGAGCCAAAGGAAAAGAGTAAGAATTTAGAGAAATTGGGTTTGAACTACTGTTAGAGAAAATCCATTCGTTTTATGAAAAGCATGATATTCAACTTTGGGCATCACAAAAAAACTAAGTCTAAAGACAAAGGTACAATATGCCAATATCATCAATCAACATCAATACATCATTATAAGTTTGGTTACTTTAACATTGTTGTCAGTAAAAGAATTCAAAAGTTCGATCTTGCTTCAATGAGATAAGCATGAAATTAATACAAAACATAACGACTTTCAATCCATATGATTTGTTTTTTTTTGAAGCATGAGATAACCCAGATACTTCCGATTCAATTAACGGTCACCACCACTACCGGTCATCAGAATTTCTCCACTGTTCTTCAATTAAACTTCGACCCACAAGGTTCCGTTTTCCTCCGATCTAATCGCCCTCTCCCTTTCTTTCTCTCTCCTCCTCCGCCGTCTTCCGCCTCCCTGCTCCGCTTCCTCCGATCTTTACCCATCTGTCCGCCTACTCCACCACCACCATCGGTTTCCTCCTCAAACCACCTTCAACCGACGTCGCCCTCAACCTGCAAACGGTCATCTGTTTTCAAATCCCAATCGCCCTCTCCCGCTACTCGCCCTCTCCCGCTACTCGCCCCCTCCCCAGCTACTCGCCCTCACCAGCTACTCGCCCTCCTCAGCTACTCGCTAACTCCCTCTCCAGCTACTCGCCCCTTTTTGCAAGTCCAGTGTGCGAACGTAGTGCTACTCGCACCTCCCTGAGCCTACTCGCTCCTTTTGCAATTTGGAGCCTACTCGACCGGGTGGTGATAAATAATAAAAGAATTCTTATAGCTTAAAGTCACAAGTGGAGTTCTAGATTTGCTTATTGCTGACCGTACTAATAATAATAATAATAATAATAATAATAATAATAATAATAATAATAATAATAATAATAATAATGGCTTAACTCCCTCTCTCATAGCGGTTTCTGGGGGGCATGAGCAACTATAGGTTGCTTTTGCTCCTCTCTCGTCCTTTTGGGTGAGGTGTGGTACCTTATCTCCTTCTCATCTCGAGACGGGGGACACATTTTTCTTGTATGGTCTCTTCTAAGGTTGCTTGTGGGGACACCTCTGGGGAGAGGCTTGCTTCTACCTCGTTTAATGGAATGTGGCTATGCCCCCTTAGGAATTTCCATGAGTGTAAAGATGGCAAACCTGGGTCTTCTGGGTATAACAGGTTAATCTCACATTTACAGCAGTTCCATTTTAAAGATGACCGAAAGGATTTCTTTAGAAGCGCGCTTTCCAGCGATTTAGAGTTGTTTACGAATGTGGGGGAAACCCTGCGGGTTTTTGGATATTGGTTGTGTGGGAGGTGCATGAAGACACATGCCCTTAGCAGGGGGTGCCACCACCCGGATGGTGTCTCCACCTTCTCTGTAAACACTGGCTCAGATGGGATTTTATTGTGGGGATCCTAAGGCCTCGGGTTCCTGGGGTGAGCTGTGATCTTAGGTCCCAACAAGGAGTAGTGGGGGATGTCACTCTCCTCGATCAGGTTTTCTCCATCCCGGTGAGGACAGTTAAAAGTATTCCCCCAAGTTGTCGTTTAGCATTTGCCCAGGCTCTGACGGGCGCCATTCGTAAAGTAGTGGCCTCCCCTGGGTCTGTTGAAAACTGGGTCAAACTTTTACTCTTACCACGATGTACTCTTAAGGTGGTCGTTCCGTCTTCTAGGCAGGAACGGAGGTCTGGTAACAGGAAGTCCTTACAATGTGATAGTATTATGCGGGCCTTAGCAACATGGAAGGACGGCTCTGGTTTTGAGGACTTGGTTACGTCGCTCCTCCCGACGGAGGAAGAGGTCTCGCATGGTGGGGGAGCGCAACGGACAGGGGAAAAGGACGAGGAAGTTGACCCCAATATCAAGCAATGCCTCAGGAAAGTCAGAGATGGGCACTTCACCGCCGCTGTTAAGGTGTTGTGCTCCAGTGGGGTAGCGCCACCCGGGGAATCTACCATGCAAGCCCTTATCGACAAGCATCCCATTGTTTCGCCGCCAACCCTACCGTCCAGCCCTCTACCCCACCCTGCATTATCGGTGGAAGAAGACTGCGTTTACAAGTGTGTGAAGTCTTTCCCAAAAGGGACATCCTGTGGTCGAGACGGCTTACGGGCTCAACACCTGTTGGATGCCCTTAGCGGGGAGGGGTCAGTGACTGCTTCAGGTCTGCTTTCTGCTATCACCGATGTGGTCAATCTGTGGTTAGGGGGGTTATGTCCTGGGGTGCTCGCTGAATTTATTGCTTCAGCCCCCTGACCCCATTGTTGAAACCTGATAATGGGATTCGCCCCATTGCTGTGGGGGCTATATGGAGAAGGTTGGTCTCTAAAGTAGCCATGAAGAAAGTGGGTAAAGAAGTTATTAAGTACTTGGGAGACTACCAATTCGGGTGGGGATCCCCAATGGGGTAGAGGCCGTGTTGCACAGCGCTAACAGGTTCCTCAGTTCCTATCATGCAGACGGCTCTCTGGCCATGCTCACGGTTGATTTTTCTAACGCCTTCAACGTAGTTGACCGATCTGTTTTGTTACGGGAAGTCCATCGCCATTGCCCCTCCATTTTTCCGTGGGTCAAATTTTTGTATGCCCAGCCAGCTAGGTTATATGTTGGGGATGAACGCATTGGAGCCTTTACGGGGGTTCAACAAGGGGACCCCTTGGGACCTTTGCTTTTTTCCCTTGCCTTACACCCCCTAGTGCGCCAAGTGCAGGAAAACTGCAACCTCCCCTTCCACGCTTGGTACTTAGATGATGGGACGATCATCGGGGACGCTGTGCAGGTTGCTAAGGCCCTGGAAATCATCAGTTCAGAAGGACCATCATTGGGACTCAACCTTAATATCAAGAAAACAGAGATTTTTTGGCCAACCTGCGATGGGGTGAAGACTAGGCCAGGGCTATTCCCTAGTGATATTGGACGGCCTGAGAGAGGTGTCAAACTGCTAGGAGGGGCAGTCAGTCGCGATGCTAGCTTCATCTGTGATTTGTCTACTAAAAGGGCGTGACGGGCTGTGGATCTTATGGGGCTCCTCCCTCGTCTGCGGGATCCGCAAAGCGAGCTCCTCCTGCTCAGATCCTGTATGGGAGTCGCAAAGTTGCTTTTCGGTTTTCCGAACATGCCAGCCCCCCTTTGTAGGCAGCGCTGTCTCATGTTTTGATAAAGGCCTCCGGGAGGCAATTGAAGATATTGTAGTTTGTGGGGGGCATATTTTGGGGACCTCCAGTGGCGGGTCGCAACCTTACCGATGCGGCATGGTGGGTTGGGCCTTCTCTCGGCCCGGGATGTCGCCACTTATGCCTTTGTGGCGTCCAGATCTCAATCCTGGGGGTTGCAAGACCATATTTTACGTAACAGCGGGGTCGATAACACGGATCCGGATTATGTTTGCGCTTTGGAACGCATGCATGAAAATCTCCCTGACTTTGATCTTGGCGGTTTCTCCAATAAAGACACCGCCCCCAAAAAGCCACAAAAAACCTTGGCGAATGCTCTTTATTGTCAAATCGCACGAAGTCTGAGGGAAGATTTTTGCTTGACCCCACGCCAGAAAGCCGTCATGGAATGCTTACAGAGGCCCTACGCCCAAGACTTCCTAATAGTTATCCCTATCGAAGGGCCGGGGCAACGAATGTCAGCCGTGGAATATAGAGCAATCCTTAAATATCGTTTGATGATTCCCATTTTTCCCGATGACGAAACATGTCCGGTCTGCCGTAAAGCGTGTTTGGATAAATATGGGGAGCATGCCCTCCAAGGAATGGAATATTATTAAGCGCCCTCCACAATTTCGGATAGGTTCTCTTTCCTTGGTTTGACTAAACCGGCACATTTCCTCAGTCTCTTCCAGAAATAGGAGCTCGAAACCTTGCAAGCGGGAAAGCTTCTATCTCTTATAGAGAATAACCTTTTCTTGAGATAACCTTTTATGGCAAAAAAAAAAAAAAAAAAAAAAAAAGTTTGATGAATTGAACTTGATGATGTCGGGTGATTTTCATCCATATGAATTTGATAATGGGAAGGATTATTCTTGCACAACAAGTTCACGTGTACATTAGTAGTGATCAAAGAAATGAAGAATGTGCTAGCTTGATTTGTATTGCTAGAGTGATAGAGGATACAATGAAACATCTTTCTCTTCCTTTGGTTTATCGGTTATTAAAGCTAACATTAATTCTAATCATTGCAGTTGCAACTAGTATTGCAAAACAGGGCCGAGTTAATCAATTACTCCCCTAGTACTCGCTCTAGAGTAGGTCGTTAAGTATAGCCGAGTTGGCCGAGTACTCCCTGCATGGGCCGATTTGAGCCCCGGGTACTCCCCCGGTTAGGCAGAGTACTCGCTTCAGGGTAGGTCGCCGAGTACAAGCCCAAACCGAATTTTGCGAAACTGGTTGCAACAGTAGAAAGCTATTTTCAGTAGTAAAGTACATACAAATTCACGCAATTGAATTGGTGAAGACCCTTTCTAAATGTTGTGTAATTTGTACCATATAAGAAAGTGCTACACACGAATGTGTTATCAATTGTTTCTAAAAGATGAAAAACATAGATGATAATTGCTTTATGTATTTTGTTGTATCATATTTAATTAAGTATAATGTATGTTTACAATATACTAAATAAAAATCTTGGATACGCCACTCCTGGTTAGAGAATAGAGATATCCATCTTTCGATACGATATTTTATTTTATTTTGTGTGTTAACCATACGAAAATGGGGTGATGGGTTGTAACGGAGTTGTAATAAAGGGGTAAATGTATTAAATAACTCATAAGTAGGTTTTGGGTTAACTTTATACTAAACTGAATGACGGGTGAACCTTGTTTTATTAAACGGGCTACACAGGTCAACCCAAACACGACCTTTTAATTTTAGTTATGGCACCCTGAAACATAACCATTTTTGTGTTGTGTTTGAAAATTACATAAAGCGAATAGTTTGAG
The DNA here is from genome assembly GCA_030844895.1 of Ambrosia x helenae. NCBI lineage: Eukaryota > Viridiplantae > Streptophyta > Magnoliopsida > Asterales > Asteraceae > Ambrosia > Ambrosia x helenae. Next base: position 10,539 of record JAUTDX010005960.1, read on the forward strand.
ATCGGTTGTGCCAAAATTGATTTTACGAACATAAACATAATTACATAAGTCATTCCACTTGACCCTCATTTAAGCCACTTAAGTTTTTCTAGAATTTTTGTTGCGATAATCTTCTCTCTAGCTTTATATGATGCCTTGCTAGGTAAAGTTAACTATCAAGGACTAAAACTGATATGACAAATCGTAAGTAAATCTTGATGTTAGGAGGGTCCCTTTAATTTGGCAGGGCATACTATGTCTTTGTGTGCCTTATGTACAAAATATTCAACATGTGTTTTTGTTAAGTTCCATTCCCATGGACAGAAAAAGATTAATCTATTCAAGGTATAAAGTCTAGTACACCACAATGTTAAATGTTACCACCATACTATACTAGACCAGGGACTTGATCTTGGCAAGTCAGTTTGGGTATATCTGAGGGGTTGTTTGGTTGATTAAGTGTTGAATTATTAAGAGGTCTGAATGATTAAGTGTTGAGTCATTAAGTTTGACCTCTTAATGGTTAGTATACTTGTCCCACATGGGTAGTAGAGCTTCATTAATGTTCATCCTAATTCAGTGCTTAATGGTTCAACAACATCTCAAATCTTAATGGTTCAGCCTTAACCATTTCATTCAGATCCTCATTAAGAGGCTTACCAAATAGCCCCTAAGTCTAATAGTGATAGCTTAGTGCCATTACGTCCAAACGCCATCAAAGATAACACTTACGCCTCAAGTGGATTTTTGACGGGATCCACCTCATTAGCCCCAAAATAGTAGCTGGATATGAGCGCAAGACATCCGTGACCTATTAGACCTAAGTGAGACATTCAAAACTCGCAAAACCTATACAATACAAAAGACACCTTTTGCATTGGAAAATATAAGCCCTCTATTCATTAATTCACGGCTAAAGGAAATATATCAAAGCCATGATAAAAGCACGGAACAATATCCTATGGGGACTACGGTCCTATTAAAGTTGCAAGCTAACATCCTATCACACAGAGATGGGCATGTCCATACAAGGAGAGGGACATCTAATGAAAGATTCTCACTATGTAAACTGTAACACCCAAAACCGTTTTACAGAAAATATGCAGCGGAAAATACGGACTAAAAATTTCTTTTCATATAGATCATTCTCAAATGTTTGGAAACATATCTAAGAGATATGTTTGGTGTTACATCTTTTAGTGTTTCTTATTACATTCAACGTGACTCATCTTTATTAGGTTATGTGACCGTGACCACGTACAATCCGCTTCCTCGCTCGATCTCCATCCTTTCCTTACTCTATTAGGTAGACAAGACAACCTGCAATCACCAAATAACCGTTTCGTTAGTTCATTTAGTGACTTAATGCACATTACTCATAATGCGGAAATAACATCCATCGATACTCTATGATCTCGTTCAAACGCCTTTTTGCAAGTCCGAGTGTGGTACCCCGATTCGAACCTCCAAGTCTCATGCATTCATACTTACATACTTGCATCTTCATTACCATTCTCATTACATACAAGCGTACAATTTCCCACATACAACTTACCTTAACCTGTCATGTTACTCTTCCTTCAAGAATTCTCTAAGACAAATATGACGTTTCCAATCCTATACTCAATCTACACATAATTACCAACCCTTACATACATAAAACTCTCACTCAAACCCGAGTATGAGTACCCATACATACATCACATTCTCAATCTACAAAAGCATGACAATCTACTTACCGTATTTGATACCATTATACAAACGTATCGATTAAATTACATACGCATGCATCATTCCGTACTTGAGTCATATTTGCAAATCCGACATTCCTATTACTTATTACACCCATACCCAACATTCACAAGGTCCAACGGTGTTATTCGATGCGTTAAAACGCGAACACGGGTTGCACACATAAGTGAAACATCAAAAGAACGATAAAAACTGACAATTCACCTCAGGCTCCACCGTAACTTACGGTGGACCCAAAAAAACTAACGGTGGTTCCCCACTGTTTTACGGTGGAGAAAGGGTGCCAGGGCCACCGTAAGTTACGGTGCCACCGTAACTTACGGTGGAACCCTGAAATCCACCTTTTGTTTTACCTTTCCATCCTTTTTTGACCTATCCTACTCCGATCCATCCGAAGCTGCGTTTTACCCATTATAAGCTCCAAAACATGCCTTAGCATTGTTATTAACGTTCCATCATTTCATGATTCCCATTCTAGTTACACACACACACACACACACACATATATATATATATATATATATATATATTCATTTATCTAAACGGAACCGGAATCACTTACCTTAAGTCCTCCAAGTTCATGCTTATTTATTTGCCTCATCTTGACCCATTAGCTTCCCATGCTTGAGTCCATCATTCCTATCCTTTCATGTCATCATGTTCACATCATTGTTAGTATACATGTTCATTCATAAACCAATCATATCCAACTCATATATCACATTGACTTGCATAGGTCAATTTCTAACATGCATAAAACATAGCTTCACGCCCTTTTTAATTCATCTTTCAAGCAATTAAACTTAACATTGTATATGTCACATAACCAAGCTAATGTGTCTCACACGGAATCCCCAATCTCACCATCATGCTAGAAAACTTACCATGTTATTTCCACTTCAGTTGACTTTCCAGAAAGTCAACTTTCAACTATATAAACTTCCTTTTTACAAACATATGTCCATATTAACATACTAGATTGTACGAAATTCACCATAAACATCATGTTCATATCTTATTAACATACAAGATCATTCATCTTACCAATTAATCAAACACATGGCGTGCATCATATTATTTAAGCATAGTGTACACACTACTAATGCATACTTCTCACCAAATCATATAATCATCTAAACTCCTACATGAATACTTCCTAAAGCACAATCCTCGTGTTAACCTACTATCAATTGTATCAATTATCACCCTACTTTCATATTTGTCAAGCCTTGCATACAAATTCACACATCATACTAATTTAGACATTTCATCAAACACTTGGTGTACGTACAACATTTAAGGCACAATGTACAAATATTTCATGCCTACTTTCATTGCTCATAACATCAATCACTATGTTTTCTTTACAAATTCAAGTGTCATTCATACATAACCATCAAACATAGCAAGACATCAAACCCTTATAATATATTTGTCAAATTATACAAGAATGATCATGGTTTTTACCCAAAATCATCACCCACTTCCAATCCTATGAAATTTCCTTCCATTAACTTAACTTACACAAAATTAACATGATACAAGTTTCATTCACCATTTACAACTAATTTCTACATGGATTCACATATCAATTTTTATATGAACCCCAATATTTCATCATGTGATATTTTCTTAACCAAGAATCTATCATCTAGTGTTGAATAATTCATACCTTAACTTGAAACCCTCCTAGTCATTTGATCTTGGCTTTACTCTACACATGCACCACATGATTGTATGCATTCACCTTGCATTAGGGTTTGTGTGTGTGTTGAGTTGATCAAGAACCTTCCCAAGAATGAAAACCCTCATCAAAATATCGATCCCCACATAAAAATGCAGATTTTTATGAAGTTTTCCCATTTGTCAACTTTCGTCCCTCTACTTTGGGTTTTTAGTTTGTTTCAACAATCACCTCCACATTTACCCATATCTAACCCTTATAATCACATCGTATGACATGATAGCTCCCTTCAAAGTACACTTACAAGAATTTAGATAAGTTATTCATAATTACAGATTTAGTCCCTGTAATATGATATTCTACATTTAGCTCAAACTTTCATTTTCTTTCAACTGGACTAGAGTTGATAATCCCACTAACTATATTATGAGTTTACTTTCGTATTTAGCTATGAGTATAATAGAAAGGGTATGAAGTACACAAATAGTCCTTGTAGTTTGGTCTTTGACATCTTAGACCCAAACTACAGCTTCCATTTTCGAGTCTTGTGTAAATTCAGAAATGGGATGTTACATAAACCCTAAAGTTTTCTACTCATACCGTATTCTTTATTAACAAATGACTTATTTGAGCGTCAAACTGTAACCTTCAACCTATAAAAACATGTTTGCTTCATTTGAGTAAATTACCAAAAACCGTCCTATGGTTTGGGCCAATATGCATGTCCAGTCCAATCTTTTAAAAATTGCATGAACACTCTTTGATCTTTCAGAAAATAGGCCAAAACGGTCCAACGACTTAACCCAGTTAAGTTTTTGACGTTAAGTCAGGGGCATTTTCGTCCAATCACTTAAAATTTTAAAACCCAGTTAACCTTGTCCCCCATTGTCTTCTTCTCCAATCAATCAGACCCACCATCCACTACCATCTTCACCTCTCACCACCACCACCACCACCATCTCCTCCACCTTTCACCACCACCACCACCACCATAAGCCAAGGTTTAATCTTCATCATCCACACCATCTCCATCATCCACACCACTATTCCCGAATAACTTACCCAAATCAACCCCTAGACAATTGTTTGCAAATTAATAAAACAAGACCAGCTTGCAAATTAATAAAACAAGACCAGCTTGCAAATTAAGCAAATAAGATGGGGAGTACCTACAGTTCAATAATACGGCAGGTGGTATTGCTTTGAAAGGAGCAATTGTAGGCAACAGAGGAGCCCCACTTGCCTTAGCCTGTGCACGGATCCTTGTCCAACACCCATTCCGCTAGCCCTAATTTTTCCCCAATTTCTTTAAGTACCTCCACTAAACAAACAAACAACACTCACATTTAATGTAACTGCTTTGTCCAAGTAATTAATCAATGTAAATGGTAATGGAGTCTAACGGTCACCTACTTTCTTGCCTACTCAGCTCTGCTGATTGCGGGAATCCAATATTTGAGTACAAAACCTAGGAATATGCCAACAACCACGGCTTTTTCTTCATCCACCTCTTTGTTGATGCTCACTTCCAGAGAGAAACAGAGATGTGCAGCAAGCTGTCAATAGGGAGGGGAAGTGAGAATAATAATCGTGGAGCTATGGTGATGGTGAAAGATGGAGGAGATGGTGGGTAATGGGTCTGATTGATTGGGGAAGAAGACAATGGGGGGAGGTGAATTTTAAGTGATTGGACGAAAATGCCCCTGACTTAACGTCAAAAACTTAATTGGGTTAAGTCGTTGGACTGTTTTGGCATGTTTTCTGAAAGATCAAGGAGTGTTTATGCAATTTTTAAAAGATTGGACTGGACAGGCATATTGGGCCAAACCACAGAGACGGTTTTGATAATTTACTCACTTCATTTTATGGAAATAATATTTGAAGTTGAATTTGAAAACATCTTAAAGTACTTCTTAAATCAAATATGAGGCATTATATCACATGATTAATTATCTTATGACCCCCAGACTGTCGATCATGTGTTGACTTCGTGTTATGTGGCCTCGGTGATTGGCAGAACATTAGCAATTGGTGCAATCCCCCCCCCCCTCCTTCTCGGTCCAAAACTTACGGAATATTCATAATTTGTTTGGAGGAGTGCAAAGAGAACAGGGACGGATCTAAGATTTGTATTCAAGGGGACGGTTGGGGGGTTTAACCGAACTTTTAAAAGGGGTGGTCGGAATTTTTGTCTACAAATTACACCAACTTTTTAAATTTTAAGGGGGCGCCCGCCCACCTTAGCTATAGTGTGGGTACGCCATTGAAAGAGAAGGAAATGATTCTATCCATCATATCCATTGGGTGTTGGTGTATTTGACATGCCCGGAATAAATTTACCTTTGAAAAGGTTCCGGTAGTGATTGACAGAATCATTGGGGATGTCAAATACTTGAGCTTCTTGTGGGGTTCTAATAGATCTAAGTTGCATTTTGTTTATTGACCTGAGTGCCTGAGTGGATAAAGTTTGATGTCTATATAGTTCTTTGTTGCTTCTCTTTTGTTGTAGTTTATGGCCTTGCTAGTTGCTTGCTAGTTTGGGTTGTTTCAAAATAAAACTTGCTGTACATATAAAAAAAAGAAAGAAAAAAGTAAGCCTCCCTGCCTTTTTTTCAAAAGCTAAGTTGACCACTAACTTATACAACACCACTAGATCGAATTTGAAGTAAAGGAGAAGAGGGGATCCATAAAAATATGCAACACTACTTTTATGGGCAAAAGTTAAAACTTAAAGACTGTGGGGAACCAAACAACTAGGAAGATACGGGATCTTTCAGTTTAAAAAACTGCCCTTCTTCTTTTAAGATATGCAAAAGTTGATCAAACTTCTTATATACTACCAAAAATATTATGCCGTAACTCAAGAGGCAATGCTAATTTCTTATCAACAAACACATTTTCAACAAATATTTATTAGATGTCTAAAGTAGTTGAAAACTCACTAGAGGGTGGATATGAAAACCCCATGAGACACATACAACTATTAAGGCCATGTTTGGCTCTCCTTCTCCATTTCTCCTTATAACTTTTTTCCCCCTTTAAAAGTTACTTAATCTCATAAGTCATAAATTGTGACTTATGACTTTTCCCCCAATTTCTCATTTTCAAAGCACAAAATCCCTCATAAGTTACTTTTCAAACAATCGTCCAAACACTTTTGTTTTAAGGGAAAATTGCAAGAATAGCCTTTGACCGAGGCATTTTGCGAAAATAGCCCCTCAGCCGACTCGGAAAGACGTCTCTCGATTCCCGAGACACCCGAGCCGGCTTTGTTTCAAATCTCCCACGGACCAATTACCGTCTGCCACGTGTCCGACAAGCCTGCGGCGTTTCCGAAGACAGCTGGGATCCGTCAAAGAGGGCTCCCGAAATATTTGAGCCGTCTTCGTGACGGTTCCCACATTTTTTATAAGTTGATTGTTTTTTATAATATGATTTTTTTTTATAAGTTGATTGTTTTTTAATATGATTGTTTTTTATAAATTGATTGTTTTTATAATATGATTGTTTTTATAAGTCTAAAAGTAAATATAAAAACATAAATAAAAACATTTCATTAAAAATTAAACATAATAATAGGAAAACATAAAAAAAATACATAACAAAGAAAAAAAAACTTAAAGTTGGGGGCGCAACAATCGCCATGCCTCGACATGTTCGAAATCGTTGCCGTATCGAACCCCATACTCATACTGAGTGAATCTGATAGCCAACTCTTCATGAAGCTCCGGGTCTTCGGTAACTTGTTGCTCGTATATGGTGTTCCACAACTCACATTTGATGTTGAGGTCGCCCCACTTGAACTGGAGGTCACGGACGGTCTTGGTGGTGTTGGTACCAATGTGTTCAACGAAGTCGCTAAACACCCGAGCCCAAAACCCCTCCGGGGGAAGGCTGACCCATCGTCCCGGGGGGAAGGAGTTGAATTTCCGGGTCATTCGAGGCGTCCTTATGGCAGACCACAAGGGCCATCTCTTCCTCTTCGGTCCATGTGATCATATTTTTGGCAGGTGTGTGTTTTTTTTAGTTTTTATCGTTTGTGTGAGTTGTGAGTTTTAACCATGGTTCTTCTATTTATATACAAAAAAATTGCACACGGTAAATAATGCGACGGTTTCCAAAACCGTCTTGGGAACCCTTAAAGATTTGCACACGGCTTTGAAACGTCTCTGGAACCGTGAGACGTCTCAAAGACGTCTCGGGAACCGTCCAAAAGTCGCCACGGAGCCGACTTTTTCAAATATTACAATATTACAATTTGTAACACGACAACAATTACAAAAATTGAAATATTACACGAAAAATATTTATGTTTTTATAAATATTAATGTTTTTATTAATCCAAATATTACAATATTACAATTTGTAACACAACAACAATTACAAAAACTGAACTATTACACGAAAGTGTTGTAATACTAAATGTCTAACCAACTATTGAAGACTAGATCTTAATGTTAGATGTTTCCTCCATGGCGGTAGTAGCAGCAGTAGGGGACGTCGGACGTAGGGTTGAAAGGATATTCCAAGGTTTACTTGCTTTGAACCATTGTTTCGAATGGTGTATGTGGTCTACATAGACAAATCCGAGACGTTTCCTCGTTTTATGTAACAATAGTTCCCAGTGTGCACACGTCGACCACCGAGACATAAATTTAGGAGGCGAACGAACTTGCCAATAATGTAGACCACCACATCATCGATGCATTCTACACGGGTTAACCCACGCGCAGATGCAACAACGATCCAAGTAGTTGTACGCAAATGTAACAACGATCCAAGTATAATCTATCCGGACAATATATTCGTAACCCGGTCGGCTTCGGTTGGAAAAGTGGAGGATTTAAAAATAAAAATGTCATTGATCGGAAAGTTGTAAGGTTTGATGAAGGTTTAGTATAGATGATTGAGAGAGGGTACAAATTTTGTGAAGTGAAATGGGGTATTTATACACGACTTAATGTGTATAAAAAGTCGTCTCCGTGGCGACTTTTGGAGATATAAAAGTACAAAGTCGCTTCCCGACATTTAAAGTCGCCTCGGTAATTCAAAGTCCTGTTGGTTATTTAAAGTCGCCTCGGTAATTTCAAAGCCGCCTTGGAAAAAGTCGCCATGGAGACGGCTTTTTCCTGTTCAGTCAAAGTCGCCTCGGTAATTTCAAAGACGGCTCGATAATTTCAAAGACGACTTTTTCCTGTTCGGACACGTGGCAGACGGTAATTGGTCCGTGGGAGATTTGAAACAAAGCCGGCTCGGGTGTCTCAGGAATCGGGAGACGTCTTTCCCGAGTCAGCTGAGAGGGCTATTTTCGCAAAACGCCTCGGTCAAAGGCTATTCTTGCAATGTTCCCTTGTTTTAACATATGACTTATTGGATAAGTAATAAGTTAAAAAGAGGTGTGGAAATGGAGAGCCAAACGTGCTCTAAGTTGATACATGTACTCATTATTGTGGATAAACCAAACATTACCTTAGTTTTTTCACATACATGTAGTCTCAATATACCATATGTGAAGCGTGTGGTTATCTAATCAAGTGATAAGTATTCATGGACGTGGTACCTATAAGCGAAAGCTCAACTTACCCATATGCTGTCAATCAATTTAGATTGTGTTTTACGACAAAGAATGATTATACAAGATCGATCTACCAAAATACAAATGAAACATGCCAAATACGTTGAAAGTGATACTATCTACAAATTTCAGTAGTCATTTAAACAGATTAATTATTCACGCAACAATTAAAAATGAAAAAAATAAATAAATAATCTTTCAAATGTTAATCCATGACCCGTCAAATCTATTTTAATTTAAAAACTACTTTAAAGTTTTTAAACATATGTAATGGATGGTATCTTTTTAACTTTGTGTTTGGTATTTTTATATATATTCCATGCTTTTTTGTTGTCAACTTATATATAGTAGTCAAAGTCGACAGACTCCACTAATAACAGCATCTCTTCCTTTATGTTGGAATTTGATTTCTTTTTGCTTGAAGATGGAGTCCATGTGTTTAGAGCAAAGGGATTAATGGAGGCATTACATGTTTCTTTACCAATGTTGGAACCAAGGGAGGCACGAACCCTACATTGGCCGAAACTCGCCATATTTTTTTTATGTAGAAAAATAAGATCTTTCAGTAGGAAAATGTGATTGGATTCTTAAAGACTTCTACGATAGTGTACAATTAGTGCATCATTATTAGGTACAATTAGTGCATGTGATACAAGACCTACAATGATGTACGAACCCCTTTTGCCTTTTGGCTCCCACGTTCATTAATCTTGTCTTCTTCTATGATATTGTAAAAGATGCTTATATGATAATACGGTTTTTAGTGATGGCAATGAAGAAGATGAGTTTTATAGTTAAAAGTCCCATTGGCAGATTGGCTTATTCTTTTTAAAGTTTTTTTTTTCCTTTTTGTGGGTCACACATTTTCCATTGCTAGAAGTGAATTAAATTAGAACACTTTGTTTGTGTTGTGGGTCACAAATATTCCAATGCAAGAAGTGAATAAAACTAGAGCACTTTTTTTTCTTGAGGGTTGATTGGAGTTTGTGAAGTTGCCATCAAGTCCTTGAATCATGAAGGATAAAAATGATTGCTAAAGCTTTGTGGGTTTTAGAGTTACGTACAATGACGAAGCTTAAAAAATATACTGATAGAGAACGAAAACAAGGAGACTCAATTTTTTTTCTATCGTGGGGGCCGGACTCAATTTATATAAAAATTACATACGAAACTCACAAACTTTCACCACTGAGCAAAAAACGATGGGGCATTATCCTTATCCAATGGTTGCATATCCCATAAGAAAAGTCATCAATAAATAAATTATTGTAACTATATAAATTACATCATATATATTTAAAATTATTCAACATAAATCATCCAGAACTCGAGATAATTATGTAGGGATAACGTCAATTATATATATAAAAAAAAACCGAAATGGAAAATTTAAACCAAAGGGCATATACCAACACGAGTGAAAAAACTTGGTTAAGGTCTTGTGCTTGACAAAATTTCCTTAAAATAGATTGTATCTCTATTATAATGAAAATAAACGACATTGTGTTTTTGCACCCCCTCTTTTTCCTATCTAGGAATTGGACAAAAAAGACATACATAACCTAACAAAACAGTTTTTCAATACAACTATAAGTTTGAATATGGATTCAAAGAACATAATTATGTAGTTTAGAAACCGTTCTAGTGAAATGAGTATTTTTTACTAAAAATAACTTTAGACATAAATCAATATATGTAAGTGAAATATATAACTAACTAGTTTATACCCCGGGAGCGTCCCGGGTTGAGAAATCTAAGTAAAGTGAATAAAATTAGAAGTATCTAAACTATAAAAATGGCATCTGCCAATATATAATTAATGAATATTATTATTATTATTATTATTATTATTATTATTTTAAACAAATATCTGCCATAAATTATCATATTCTAATATAAAAAAAGGGTAATTGGGTCGGGTATCACCTAATCACAGGCCCGACCCAAACCCACATTTTTTTAAACTAATTCCAAACCTGACACAATACGTGTCGGTTACAAAAAATAGTCGTTTTTTTTAAATAGTCGTTTTTTTTTCTCCGTTTTTAGCACTATGGTACTCGTTGGAAAGATAATAAAACGCTCGTTAATTTGGTGTAATTTTTTTCTTTAAAAAATCTCGTATATAAAAGATATTAACATTTAAAAGTTATGAGAGGAAACATGAGAGATAAAATAATAAAGTTTTAATATTTATATTTAGTAGATTAGGTATTTAATAGATTATGTTAAATCATATTTAAATCATATTTATTCATTTTTTTAATTGGTCTAGAGTTGCCACATCACATCCTATGTGGCATCTCTCAAAAGAGAGATTGCATAATATTATGACATGTCATTAAAAATGTTTTGGTTTATCTATAACTTATACTAAAACTAGTTTTTATCCCGGGAGCATCCCGGGTTGAAATTAAAATATATTATTATTATTATTATTATTATTATTATTATTATTATTATTTTAAACAAATATCTGCCATAAGTTATCATATTCAAATATGGCCGGGGTATAAATCTAGTGCCATTACAAATGAATTCGGAAGTTTGTAATCGATCATTCTAAAAAGAACTAACATGAAATAAGAAAAAAAAAAGTTAATTATTGAAATATCGAACGCATTAGTCTAAGGGTTATGTGATGCGTTAAAAAATTCATGGGTATATGATCGGGTATGTAGTTCGGGTATTTGGGTATGTTGTTTCGGGTAATCGGGTCGGGTATCACCTAATCCCAGACCCGACCCAAACCCACAATTTTTTTTAAACTAATCCCAAACCCGACACAATACCTGTCGGGTTACAAAAAATAGTCATTTTTTCTCCGATTTTTATATAGCACTATGGTATCGTTGGAAAGATAATAAAACGCTCGTTAATTTGGTGTAATTTTTTTCTTTAAAAAATCTCGTATATAAAAAGATATTAACGTTTAAAAGTTATGAGAGGAAATACGAGAGATAAAATAATAAAGTTTTAATATTTAGATTTAGTAGATTAGGTATTTAATAGATTAGGTTAAATCATATTTATTTTCTTTTTTTTAATTGGTTTAAAGTTGCCACATCACATCTTATGTGGCATCTCTCAAAGGAGAGATTGCATAAGAGTATGACATGTAGGATTAATCCCTTTGCAATATATATATACTAGTTTTTATATCCCGGGAGTGTCCCGGGTTAAAATATCTAATATGACATAATAAAATATTTAATATGACAACATAATTAATGACTTGCCAATATATGATTAATTATTATTATTATTATTTATTTTAAACAAATATCTGTCATAAGTTATCATATTATTATTTTTAAAAATTCATGGGTATCACCTAATTCCAGGCCCGACCCAAACCCACAATTTTTTAAAACTAATACTAAACCTGACACAATACCTGTCGGGTTACAAAAAATAGTCGTTTTTTTTCTCCGTTTTTATATAGCACTATGGTACTCGTTGGAAAGATAATAAAACGCTCGTTAATTTGGTGTAATTTTTTTCTTTAAAAAATCTCATATATAAAAGATATTAACGTTTAAAAGTTATGGGAGAAAACATGATAGAAAAAATAATAAATGTTTAATATTTATATTTAGTAGACTATGTATTTAATAGATTAGGTTAAACCATATTTAAACCATATTTATTTCTTTTTTTAATTGGTCTAGAGTTGTCACATCACATCCTATATGGCATCTCTCAAAGGAGAGATTGCATAAAAGTATGACATGTAGGATTAATCCCTTTGCAATATATATATAATATATATAGATATATATAGATAGATAATTGAATTTTTATGAGGTGGCATTCAATGAGGCCTCAACCCCTCATTGAATGTGCCATGTGGTACGTTGAGGTGAGAGTTTTTTAATTTATTTTTTTATTGTTTTGTTTTCATCCCTTCTCCTATATTTATTTAACCCTAATCTCTTTAAGAATTTAAAAACAAATTTAGATTTTTCTCTCATGTTTCCTCTCATAATTTTTAAACGTTAATATATTTTATATACGAGATTTTTAAAGAAAAAAAATTACACCAAATTAACGAGAGTTTTATTATCTTTTCAACGATTACCATAGTGCTATATAAAAAAAACGGAGAAAAAACGACTATTTTTATGGGGTTTCGTTCATATAGGAAAAAAACACAAAGTGTTCAAGTTATTCATTAATCATGTTTTTTCTTTTAAACCAGGTTCTTATCTACAATGTTGAAATTTAGCCCAATCGTCATGCTATCATTGGAATTTTATTCTTCTAAAGATGGATAGGTATACTTCATCAAGAGAAGCTAGGCGAAAGAATCGCGCAACACTACAACACATGGTGTCACCTTATAGCAAGGTTATTTTTTTATTTATTTAATTACAAGGGTAATAATTATTACTATTAGTATTAGTATTATTAGAATGGTTATATTTTTCAACCCCGGGATACTCTCGGGATAAAAGCTAGTTATATATATAGATACAGATAGATATAGATTATGTGTGAAGTTTGGATTCTCGCTACTTAAAATTGTAGCGTGATATAAAATTCTAAAGATAAAATGGTTTTGAGTTTATCCGACGTATATAGAGAATGAATTTTAAATGAGTTGGATAAGCTCAACAATCTATTTTTGGATAACAAAGTTGTTCTTGGTTCATTTGTTCTGAATTCTGCCTATTGTTAACTGTTGTAAAACATATAACATAGTAAAAAGGATTATTTATTTATATAATTAAATTGAATAAATAAAGAGTGGGATAAATGAGAATATGCGTTGCATGAGTCATACCAAATCTTTTATTGCCAAAATTTGAACACTTTCGGTACCGTTGTGGGGGAATCCGTCAGAGGAGGATAAGTGACCTTTTACTCAACTTTTTTTTTTTTTTTTTTCAGGAATAACCTTACATAATTTTAGAAATTTTTGTAGTTCCATATCATAAAGTAATATAAACATGAACTTAAATCTTAAAACACAAAAGATAAAACATAAAAATAAACCATAAAACATTAATCATAACATAATACACAATACATAACACATGAAACATACACCAAAAAACATAAACCACAAGCCCATAAACCATAAATTCCATACACAACTAAAAGAAGAACCATAAAGCATAAATTCCCTAAACCATAAATAAAACATAGAAAATAATGTGGCTATTGAGAAAGATTGTTACACTTTGATTGATAAAGTATAATTGCAAGAATAAATATGGTAGAGTTCAACTAATTTGCTAGGTGTCAAACCATCAAGGTCATTCCCAATCTATTGCTCATATGGTTTTTATTATACACCCATTTGTGTCACCAAGGACTTGGGCTTTGGCTTCATTTCTCATTATATTAGCCCGTGACTTTTTTCGCAGCTTTGGATTTTTTTTCTGGACACAGAAGCCCAAAATTCTATCTCATTTAGGGATACCTGACGAGGTACTCATATTCTCGATGGATTTCGACTGTATCGCCAAGCGGCTCGGGCAGCTTTGGATTTTCGACTGAGAGATCTCAGTTTCGATTTTCGACCGTATGGCCAAGCATTCGGGCAACTTTGGATTTTCAATCCGAATTTCTCAGTTATTTTATAAAGTTTGTCGGGTAGAGTCTGTGTCATAAACAAAACATAAAACCTAATACATAAAAAAATTACAAACATCATGCAAACAAAAACATTAACACATAAGTATACACCTATGCTTAATTATAACGATAACATATAAATGTAAACATAAACATTCAAGTAAACATACATAAAAACATGAACATGATCATAAATAAATAAACATAAAAAACAAAAACAGAAACTTAAAAACATAACATATCAACACAAAAACGTGAATGATTACAAAAAAAATACAAACATTAAAAAAAACATGAACAGATAAACATACACAAAAATTACTAATATTTTGTTTTTGTAACGGCAAACGAACACTATATAAGTCCGGGTGGCCGGGCAATTGGCGAAATGATACTAGTAAATTTCTCCGTTGTTTTTTGTTTTAACGACAAATGTTACTCTATTTCTAGTCACTCTTAAATGCACCAAGTTAATCATAATCTACTCCTTGCTTGTGATAGAAACCAAGAAAACTCCCCACCTAATAGGCTTGCACCTCTACCATTTGTCAATAAGAGAAGTCAACCTACTAGTAATCAAGTATTTTCTTTGTATTTTTTTTTTAACGGCAAGTGGTGTAGCTGGTGGAGCTCCGCCTAACACTCTGGCCGGCCTGTACTGATTACCCATCTCACCTTGATTGAGGATTTCCTCATATAGAACCCTCACATGTGGTAAATATGGCTCCAACTTAAATCGAACCTCAACCTCTACATAGTACCGCTCTAGCTCCCCAATTTTTTCTTGTATTAATCACAAATTTTGGAATTCCTGAATCATTATCATCATCACATCTTACTCAGTTAATCTCACCTATAGCAAAGCTAAGGTAGGGCTACAAGAGGGTAAGACGTAGACAGCCTTACCTCTACCCCT
>JAUTDX010005961.1:0-23811 GCA_030844895.1 Ambrosia x helenae
AGTACTTTGTGTTGAATGTTGTGTTAAAAGGTGCAAAGGTATGTGCAATTTATAGGCACTAAAATATGTCCGTTAGAAATATGGCTGCTAAACAGTGCAAAGGTAGGTGCAATTTATAGGCACTGAAAAGGGCTCGGTAGGAGAGGTGGCACCTCCTCCGATCGGGGACCCGCCCCCTGTGAAATCTTGGTGCATTCGATGCTTTTTCTCCTTTGGGCCTAAAGAAATTTTGATTGGTGGATTGATTGTACTATTGAGGCAACGGTCATATTAAAAAAAAAAACTTTTTCACTTTTTTGCTCCTTACCATAAACCTACAGTGGTGGCTCCGATGCCAGCGAATGTGGGCAATTGTCGGAGGTTATGTGGATATGGAGGAAGATGAAAATGTCAGAGGTTATGAGCAATGGGTCCGTAGGTTTTAGGGTGTAGAGATGGAGGAAGATGAAAATGAAGATGGAGATGAATGTGTGCGTGTGTGTCTGATACATGGTTGCAAAAGTCGCTAGGCGCCCCCTAGTCGGAGTCGGGAGTACTCGGGAAGTTGTCGGCCTAGTCGGAGAGTACTCGGGGAGTACTTGGCCTAGGCGTGGAGTAATCGGTACTCGGCAACCTACCTTGTAGCGATTACTCGGGGGTACTCGGGCCTTCGAGACCTTGTTTTACAACAGAGGTCTGATATATATATATATATATATATAATGTATTTTTTAAAAATATAAAATATATATTAAATAGATTAAATAAAATATTAAAAAAGAAAGGAGGGAGGAGAAACTATTTTATTTTCTTGATTTAGGGGAGGGATGGGTAAAAATAATGTGGGCTGATATAGTATTTGAGAGAGCCGAAGGAAAAAGGGACCACAGCAAATAGCCTAAACAACTTCATAAGAATTTAAATGGTTCAGTAAAATTCATTTATGGGCCATAAGGTTTTATTAATTATATGAGGTTGTCGGTGGTTTAAAGTGTCCCTATTTTGTCTAGTAGTAAATCATTTGCCTTACTATAAGAGCATGTGTACTGGGGGCTTTATATATAAAGCCCCCCTTCCTGATTGGTCCACGTGGCTGCTGAGTCAGCATGAAGAGATAAAATGGAAAATGGGTGTAATGGTGGGCGCTTTATATATAAAGCCCCTTTTAATATTTTATCTTGCTTTTTCTCTGACTACCTTTTTGGAAAGTTTCTTTTTGTTGACTTTAATTCACCACTTAGCCACATGTCTTGATTCATTGAGTGGTTTCAATTTAAGTTGGGCGTTATTTATATAGAGCCCTAGCCCATTTTTAAAGAATACGCCCCCTATGTTTTGTGTTGGGCGCTATGTTTTACTTTTTTGGAGAGGTAACCCCCACTACGGGTAGTCTAAACAAAGAATTAAAAGTTTATATATCTACTCCAATATTATCTACCCAAACCAGCTAGAAGTGAGTGAAATAAAGCAATGATCAATTTCGTAAGGCACTCAAATTATAAAACAAAATATATTATATGTAGGTGATAATTCGTTTGAGATTATTGATATTAAAGTTTATGATCTATATCATGTATAACGCAGATAGATAATCACATAATCTAAAGTAATTATTTCATTTTCTTTTTCATGAAAAGAGCCCAAAATTTATTTTCCCGTGTAAAGGAGGGCGCTTGTTATAGAAAGGGAAGGCAGAGGGCGAAGAGAGGCGGCTTGCCAGGGAAGGAATAGGAAATCGTCAAAGATGACTTCTTTGTTGTCGAAACGAAGGGTAATGTGGCCGATTTCCCTTTTTTTTGCAATCAGTTTTCGCTACAGCACCTGCTACTCTAGCTAATTGTTCACCCTTTTCAAATGTGATTTCTATTTGGGTCTAAATTTTGTTAGCTAGCACTAAAATTTTGTTAACTAGCACTAGTATATAAATGAACGAATGTGACCTTTGTTCACGTTTGTTTAACTAAACGGACACAATTTTTTGTTTGGTGTTCATTCATTTATCAAACCTACGAGCTTATCGTAAAACATTTCAAAAACTGTTCGCTGAACATTTAATTTGTTTGCCTAGTTGCATTCAACCAACCTAATTCCAAATAATAAAAAATCAATTTAGAGGAGACGTTATCTATTTTTTTAAATTTTAATAATAAACTAGTATTTTGCCCGCCGCGCGTTGCGGCGGCGCGCGGCGGGTCGAATCGGGCAGTAACACGCGAGGTGTAAAACACAATACGCCACACCTAATTTTGTAGAACACAATGCGCGAAATTAAATTACTAAAAAGTGTAAAGACAATGTCTTTTACTCGTTTCGAAAGAAAATGTACATGAAAACGTGGAGCAACTGGAAGCACATATAATATAAGCATGAAAACGCATTATAATATACATCACTCGTAATTAAAGAAAAGGGGTAAACTCGAAATTTTCCAAAAGAGAAAAAAAGTTTAAGTCGAAAACGTAGACCAACTCGTATTTATACAGATCATTATCATAAAGCTGCTCCAAAACTGACTTGGTTTCTCATTCAATTGGACGTATTAAAAAATGAGGGCAACATTTTTTAACACATTAATAAATGGGTTGAATATTTGTTACAACCATTTTGCTTTTTATGACTCGCCGGCGTTGGCCCATGAAGACGTACCTAACCCGAAAAGAGCAAATATAGCAGGGAAAAAATGGTTACCCATGAGACTACCGTGGCAGAAAGATTTTGACACAACCATGCAAGGAAAACGGTAGGGTACACAACGATCGTTATGTAACGGAATCGTGATTTCTTATTATTGAGAAGGGTAGTTTTGTCTGATTAAAAAGAGATTCCATTAAGTTGTTCATTTAGAATTTCCCTTGTACTGACCGTCATAAAGTCTCCAACCTTCTTCAAAATCAAAAGCCACCTACTCCAACTTTTATATTGCCTCACAATCTCTTTAGTATTAAATACCATGTATTGGTATAAGCCACACAGTCAAATACACGTATGGAGAAACATAGAAACAGAGTCGGAGAAAGGAGTAAAGCTCGTTCCGCCGCCTACGGTGGCGCGTGGCATTTTGCACGACGGCAACCACCGGAGGGCTATAACTGTAGATCTACACCTTTCGAAAACACATCGTTCAACCCGCGGTGGCCACAACAACATCGTGTAACCTCCGTTCGTCTTCTCCTCACCACCGCAATTGTCGTGGTCGTTTGCTACCACAACGCAACCACCGTCCAACAACCTGCCTCTCTCCGGCCTCTTCCAACCATCGCGACCGGATTACACTGTAGTGTCATACGTCGACTATACCGCGTCGTTCTCTTTCTCTCCGTCAATGGAATGTAGAAAGCACGTATCTAAGTTCAATGATTTGACAAAGGGTAGAAACGTTGTGAGTCCTGGGTTGTTATCAGAGAGAGAGAGGGGAATACGTTTGACAGGAAGGAAAAATAAAGGGCTGAAAATGTGGCCAGTTAGGTAGTGACACGTGGCTCGGTGGTGTCAGCGCATACGTACGCTATTTTGGCGACGCCGACATTGTACTTTCATATATATAGATAATAAAAGTAAGTAAATATAATAAAATATCAAAGGAATAATTATGACGACATTTTTAGTCGCCGATCGCATACCCAGTGGTCTTTCATTATCACTTTACTCATAAACAGCACTTTTTATTTAGAGAGAGAATCATGATATCTATGTATACATACACACGCCTGTATCTATATATAGCTTAGAGACTATACAAATACAATACATACATAGCTGTATCTATAGAGGTTTTAGGCGGACGGGCGTCACTAGAATTGGTCATAGGTGCCCTACTACCAGCACGTAAACACCGTCATCACCAGTGCTGGTAGTGGATCTGTGAACCAAATTTTAATTCTATTTAACGGGATCTTTCCTGTGAGTTTCTCTCTCCAAAATAAAAAAATATATATATACTTGTGGTGGAGAAGGTGCAGTGGTGGTGGTAATAAAGTGCATATTATTATTATTATGTGTAAAATTAATTAATTATTGGGTAAAAAATCAATGAAGTGACGATGTAACTCACTTAAGTGAAACTTTCTCAGTGGAGCGCCCGTCCCCGTTAAAGAGAAAATACATAGTTACATACACACACCTGTATCTATAGAGAGAGAAAAAGCGACTATACAAGTATACATACACACAGCTGTATTTATAGCTTGAGAGAGAGGTTTTAGAGAGAGAAAGCATCGGTCTCTGTGTCTAAACTCTAAACACATACACACGGCACACCTGTGTATATATAGACAGAGACTACAATATACATACACATACCTGTATTTATCTATAGCTTAGAGCGAGAATAACGTGTGAGAGAGAGAGAGGTTTTCTGTAGAGAGAGAAATAAACTATACAATACACACACACCTGTATCTATAGGTTAGAGAGAGAGAAGAATTTAAAGCTGTGTCTAAAAGTTTGTTGAGTTTAACGAGTGCTTCCAATCCGAAGATTCTATAGTGCTTCAACGGAGTACTATAAGCCTAGCTTTGTATTAATATCTTCAATCGTCTTCTGCTTCTTATTCTCATTGAAAAACTCCCTCAAAAGCTTAATTCTACTGAAACAACAACTTTCTTTCGGTTAGTTCAAATCTCATTTCACTTACATATATATATATATATACACACACACACACGTACATACACTTTGTCGCATCTGTCGTCTTCTTCTCTGTTTTAACTTTCGTAAATTGACAGCACGATTCGTTCTGAATTATCAATATTCAGTTTGGATCTAATGTTTCGTTTTGGATTATTATCTATTGGCGTGTAGTTATTATTATTAATAAACACACACTAGTGTTGGTGTTGTTGGCTCTGTATTGATACTGAATCTTCTGTAGTTTGTTTTGTAATTAGTTTATGTTTTGTTAGTTAAATTAATCATAATATAATAATAATAAGCAGTGTTTGCTTTACCATAATTTTGAAAACATGAATAGTTTCACTTTGTTTTGGTAGCTCATTATTCTGTTTACAGTTATGTGTTGTTCAGATCTTTTTTTATTAATTAATAAAAGTTGATCTCTAGTCGGTGCGGATCAGCTCGGTTGAATTTTCGTCTGCAATATGCTATATCTGTATCTTTAATTTTGAAAACATGAACAATTTCACTTATTTTGGAAGCTTATTACTCTGTTTTTGGTTATGTGTTGTTCAGATCTGTTGTGGTTTGGATCTGTAATTATTTTTAATTATTATTAGTGTTACTTTTCCGGTTTACCGACAAAATTCGGAGTCGAAAACATGCATGCATCAACATATTTATAAATTTTTGAGCAAAAACATAAGGTTGTGTTGGATGTTTTTCACTTCTTTAGCTCTAAGAAGTAAGAACATAGGGGTATAAAGGGTATTTCACATGATATTCTTGATAGAAATTAGTACATAGGTCAAATTAGTGCATATGTCATCTGAGTAGTTGCATGCAAGTGATGTGGTCCTATGGAGAATGTTTTGGTTGTATTGGTTTTACAAGATGAATGAAATTGGATGGATCACATGTTTCCTGCAATCTGCAGGTTTTAATTGAACAACAAACTTTGTTTTACTTTAAACCTTCAAATGCTTTTATTTTCTATATGTTATAAGAATGCGTGTTGAGTCGCGTTGGGTTGGGAATTCGTAATCGTACTCATGGCTTCAATACGTGGAGGTGGTTAGAGATAATGATCAGGAGTTGATAGACTAATTAACATTAATTAATTAGTGGATAATTGTCTAGTAACCTATTCGTGTGTTATGTTAGGATATGTGCTAGTCTGCTAGATAATTATTATGTAATTAGTTAACAAGAATCCTAGTATATTAATTGATGAGTGAATAATTGTTTTTAGAGTATTATACGTGTTTGGTTAGGAAGCGTGTTAGATAATTATTGTGTAAGTTAATTAGTCTAACCGCTAACGTGTTTAGGTTAGCTATGTATACCATGTTAGTTGGTAGGAATTTGTACGAAGTTTTTAGTTAGTTTCTTCGTCAATAATACTTGTTGCGTGTTAGCCATAGTTTTAACGCTCGTTTGAGATCGATTGGGACTTGACGTTATATTCTGTTTGTAGTTGTAATATATTTTGTTACATCGATATCACTATGAAGTTTTATTTGTTTATGCAGTTGAAAAGGGATAGAGGAACTGAGGAAGTATGAAGCAAACAGACAAAAAGAGAACTCCAGTGAATAATCAAACCAAACGGTCTGTACGGTCCCAAAGCCGGGATAATAAGCAAGTACAAGAAAAAGGAAGCCAACCGCCTAAATCAAGAAACACAGATAAAAAAGCTCCGCCGGAGGAATCATCTCAAAATGTTAAAACTCTTGAATCAAATCAAGAGAGCATAGACCAAATTCATAAAGTGAACGCTAATTTAGAGGAAGAATCAGACGCAGAAACAGTGACTGATTCAATATCATCAAGCGGGGATTCACGGGCCACTGAGGATGAAAAACTAGAGCCCGGTCAAGTGGTTTCACAAAATGCTACAATAAAAGATAATTCTGAAAATTCATCACATAAACAAAGAGTGAAATCTAGTAAGGCACCGTCAGATAGTATTTCGAATAAGACAACAATATCTGATAACAACTCAAAGGGTGTGAAAGTTCATCCTAAACTACCATCAGCACCTTCATCGGTGTCGTCTGAAGGAGTAGATGACCAAAATGACCAACCTACCCCAGAGCCAAAGGAAGTGGATATCTTGGATGACGGTGAAACAACGAAAGAGGATTTGGATCAAAAGATTGAAGAAATGGAAACGAGAATTGAAAAACTTGAAGAGGAGCTAAGAGAAGTTGCTGCTCTTGAAATTTCACTCTATTCGGTTGTTCCAGAGCACGGTAGCTCAGCCCATAAGGTGCATACCCCTGCCAGACGCCTTTCTAGACTTTATATTCATGCAGCCAAACATTACTCTCAAGTGAAACGGGCTACTATTGCTAAGAACACTGCATCAGGCTTAGTTTTGATTGCAAAGTCTTGTGGCAACGATGTTCCGAGGTACTCAGTTTCTTGTTTGGTGCGTCGGGTAGCCGATCAAATGGGCAAGGGTCAATATGGGTTGGTTCTGACCTGAAACACATTTTTTGTTCAAAGTACTGATTCTTTATGAATATTTGTCCTTTGATGTAATTGCTTTGACAAATTAGATTGAATCAATATACTAGTTTTTTTTTTTCTTTCTAAAAAATTAAAAGCAATTTGGAATCGCGAAAAATTTACATCAAGATAGCGGGCAGGCAGGCAACAAGCTGCGCCGCCACCCCTTTCTGGACATGTCAGGATATTATTAAAGATATGATTTCAGTAAGAAACTTTTATTAAAAGAACGATCTACAAATTTTGATGATAATCTAGTCTTTTGAATAAAATGATTCAGGAGGTTTTTTTGTGTTCAAAATAAAAGTTGGGCAAGTTTTGACTTGCTTCTTAGATACTCAATTTCTTAGTGGGACAGGTAACGGGTCAAACGGGTTGGTCAAATTTTTTGTCACGTTTTTGAAGTGTTGTGTGTACCCAGTGTCAAGATGTGATGATCTAGTTATATTTATAAAGAAGTGATCTAGGAATTTCAACAATGATATGAATATGCATTAAGGATACATTCTGGGAGGCTTTTTGACCAGTTTGACTTGTTTCTGTTAAACCTTTTATTTATTTTATATACGCGTTTGACCCATTAGGGATAAAACATAACGCCAATCGGCCTATACATAACAGAATTTGTCGGAATTTCCATCTCTACTTAGACTGATATGCGTTCATTCTTTCCATTTACAGGTTGACTTTCTGGTGGTCAAACACTATTGTATTGAGGGAGACAATAACCCAAGCATTTGGCAGTTCATGTCCTTTAAGTTCATCAACAAGAGCACTCGATACACATGGGTCAAGTAAACAAATTAATAATAAACCTGATTTTATTGAGTTCATTGATGACTGGCAAGAAACAAGAAGCTTTACATCTGCACTTGAGAAAGTTGAATCATGGATCTTTTCACGAATTGTTGAGTCTATATGGTGGCAGGTATGATTTTTTTTTTCGGGCATAAAATATTTATAAATATTATCATACTTCTTAATCTGCCTCTATTATAGTTTATACATTTTTTGTACATGTCACTAAAATATGACTTTGTGTCACGTTTTGAGTCAGTTCTTATGCAAAAAACCAGCTATTATAAATGGCAGTTGTCAAAAAAAAAAAAAAAAAACCTATGTACATTCGCCGAATTTGTACATAATTCCTGGACCTAATTTTTAAATGGTTAAATACCTTAACCTTTAAAACTTAACCGTGAAGTCGCTGGATTTTTTTATTTATTTACTTTTTTGTTAAAAAGGTCCTTGTTTCACATGATTAAATTCTTCAAATTTTCTGAAAAATAATGAAAAGGTCCTTTTCATGTGATCAAGTTCAAAATTTCATAGAAAGGACTTTTTCTGTAATCTAAGATCCTGGGATTTAATCAATATAGTATTTGTAATGATATAGTTTATATAAACATATCAAATTTATGGACTAAAAATGACCCAAATGGTAAACAAACCCATCTATTAAGAACAAATATATACTAATATACAAAAAAGATATGACTAAAACAGGATACATGAAAAATACATTGCTATTTTATATATATAAAAAAAAAACTTTTTTTAGGGAACTAATTTAACCAAGTTATACATCTTGTTTTGTCTTTTGACCCCATTTTTATGTTGCAGACATTAACACCTAAAATGCAATCTCTAGGAGACGATACAAATGCTAATACATCTATAGGGAAGTTACTGGGACCCGCCTCGAGTAACCAGCAACAAGGCAACTTTTCCATTAATTTATGGAGAATTGCATTCCATGATGCTTTCAAGAGACTTTGTCCTGTTCGCGCTGGTGGTCATGACTGTGGTTGCCTTCCTGTGTTGGCAAGAATGGTATGTCATTTTATGATTAATTATTATAAGTAGGCAAGTAGCTTTGACTTTTCCAGAAGTAAAAACAATACTGGATAATAGAGGTGGCAGATTCGAACCATTCGATCGGTTTGGTCTATGTAACTGTGTCTGTGTTTTATCATAAAAGGGTAAATTTTAAAAGATTTAGCTAAAATGCGGACGGGTCAAATGGGTTGAAAGTCCTTTTAAAGTATATTTCTTTATTTGTATCTTCCTAAAAGTTCAAGATTTGATATGTATCATACTAAGTTAAATAATTCTTACTTAAAAGTTATATCAGCCTATTGCATGGAATACACGTGGGGCACATTATATTCTGAGATGAATCATATTAAACATTGTCTGTTTATTTATTTAATGAACGAGTTGTTATAACATATTAATGTTTTGAAAGGGCAATATTATGAACTTAGAAGGATTTCTAAGATTTTATTTTATTTTTAGAACAGTATTTATGAAACTAATATTTTATTCAAAGGACTAGGGTGCTATTGTAGAAACACTGTTTCGTAATCTTACCTCATTAAACATTGTCTGAGATTTCATATATCTTAATGTTTTGTTGGTCAACCGAACCCAGGCTTGCCCATTTCAACTCATTGCTATAAGATGACTCGTTTTAACCCGAAGCTCATTTTGACCCGTTACCGCCTGTCTTGGCATGTAGTAACCATGTTAAATTGAATTTAATTTTTTTTATAGGCTCAACAGTTTCAGCATGTCATAACGCGATTATTTAATAATTTTTAGGTAATGGAACATTGTGTTGCTAGACTCGATGTAGCAATGTTCAATGCTATTCTTCGTGAGTCAGCCCATGAAATGCCAACTGATCCTGTATCAGATCCTATTGTTGAATCCAGAGTTTTGCCTATTCCAGCTGGTGAACTAAGCTTTGGCTCCGGGGCCCAACTCAAAAACGCGGTATGTACCTGAACTCACATTTTAGCTGGTATAAAAATAGATAAAAAATTTCAATGCCGATTAAATTTAGAGGAGTGACAATTTCGGCCCAGTTCTTACAAATGGTCTGATCCTAGTTATTTTTGGTTACAACGAAAAGGTTAGCTTAATAAGTGGGTAAAGCGTATTTTATGATGCATAAAACCTCCTCTATTATATTATTTACGAAATTAGGTTATTATTGAATTAATATTGATACACTAACTGAAAATAAAATTACAAATTCTGCCCAGAAAGCACTTTGGGTCGACCTATGCTATGGTAATGGGTCGGTATCTGTGATCCGAGTCCTATACCCCATAATAAATAGGTTATTCTTGCCAAGTAACCTTTACGGTTACTCATTACCCATCGGGTCGACGAGTATACCCGCGAGTATCAGGATATTTCAGTTATATCCATTATTCTCATAAGATTATATAATGCAAGGTAAGCATGTTTGGGTAATCAGCCATGTTTCACCTAATACTATACCTGTCCATACCCATGTGCCCTTTTCGAATGTTTTGGGTTTTATCGTCATGTCCTGCTTCTTTTGCCATCCCTAGTCGACTCTGAATCTCCGACCCAACCTGTTTTGACCTCTCATTTTGCCACCTCTACATTTAACATTTCTATTATTCTTGCATGCAAGTGATACAAATACACATGTTCTTCCTAGGTTGGAAATTGGTCTAGATGGCTTTCTGATTGGTTCGGGATGGACAGCGAGGATGAACATGAACCTGAACATGGCACAAGTGAAGATGTTTCACAAAAAGATGGAAAAAGCAATGAACTTAAATGTTTTCATCTCCTAAATGCATTAAGTGATCTTTTAATGCTACCCAAAGACATGCTTATGGACACATCAGTTAGAACTGAGGTACGGCAAACTGCCAATAATTCAACTTTCTTTTATCACCCTCACATGGTCACATCTTAATTAATTTGTTTTTGTTTTTTTTTTTATTTTTTTTATAGATATGCCCGTCAATCAGCCTTCCGTTACTTAAACGAATTCTCTGCAACTTCACGCCTGATGAATTCTGTCCAGATTCAGTTCCTGGTGCAGTATTGGAGGCGGTAAATGCTGAGGTATAAACCTTTTGTTTACTGATATTATTCACATGTATTATGCATAATCAAATTCATATTCATATTCATATTATGCTTTATCTATTATGTGTGATTATATATAAAAAGAGAATAAAATTCTTTAAGAGGTAACATGTCAATTTGATCAAATGAGTCGAAAAGTCCAGTGTTTTCTTTAATAAATTTTAGCGTCAAATTTGAACCGAATCATGTGAAAACCGTGTCATTCCAGTTGGATTTTCTCAGTAGTTATCATCGGTAAGATTGTCTAAACTACTTGTAGAGGAACAGGGTCAAACAGATTGAAAGTCATTTGAAGTGTATTCAGATGCTTAATAATTAACAGCCTCTTAAATTGTTTTATTTTAAAGATAGATTCTTATTTAGTTTTTATAGTTGCCATCAGTTTAATTATTTATAACTTTAAAGTGTCGGCGGATACCTAACCCTGTCTCACTTGTTTTGGCATGCCCTTAAAGTTGTTACTTGTTTTGACCTAAACCGGCCTGTTACCCACCTCTCTTGTCCGCCTGACCCATTTTAGCACCTCTGTTCTTTTTTTATGTTTACTACCTTTAGAATCAATTTTTTATACTAAATTAAATTATATCATATATCAGTAGGGTGCAAACGAGCCGAGCAGCTCGCGAGCTACTCGAGCTCGGCTTCGGTAAAAAGCTAACGAGCTGAGTCTTATCGAGCCAAAGCCGAGCTTGAGCCTGGCATGTGAAGCTCGTCAGGCTCGTCGAGCCTTAGTATAATATTAGTTTTTATTAATGTTTAATATTATTTACCCTCATATTTAAGGTTGTTTACTAAACGAGCCTGAGCCGAGCTTCATTTATCGAGCTCCGAGCCTATTATTTATATTATTTTTATTTAGTATATTAACTAATAGATAGTTAACGAGCCAGACTCGAGCTTAAGAAATTTCTATCAAGCCAAGCTTGAGCTTAAGAAATTTCTAGCCGAGCTTAAGCTTTGAAAACAAATCTCCAAACGAGCCGAGCTGGAGCTCTCATAAGTTTTTCGAGCTCGAGCCTGGTCGAGCTCGGGCTTGGCTAGGCTCTTTTGCACCCCATTTATATGTAATAATTTTTTTTTAATAATTTGGACAAAAATAGTGTTCTCCATACGGTAACTTACTGTTTAGACTGATTGTTTGACTCGGTTCTTGCAGGCAATGATAGAGCGTAGCTTATCGGGAGACAATTCAAGCAGCTTCCCTTATGCAGCTGCCCCAGTCATATACAAACCTCCTTCCTCCATTGACGTTTCTCAAAAAGCATCAGAAGCTGGTGGAAAACAATCCCAGTTGAACAGAAACTCATCGGTTATTCAAAGAAAAGGGTATACAAGCGATGAAGAGCTAGAACAACTCGATTCACCGCTCGGTTATATCATTGACAAACAACCGTATTTATCTTTAAATCTTGCAAGAAATGGAAATGGTCATCATATGGACCAAACCACGAGTGGTGCGGTCAACGCAAGGTATGAGCTTCTTCGTGAGGTCTGGTTATCGTGAGTTATGACTTCGTTAGTATTTCCAAGGCAAAAAAAGCCAAAAAAAAAAAAAAAAAAAAAAAAAAACAGAAAGAAATCAGTGTTTGTTTTCATATGTATCTTTAGAACAATGGTGTTGTAATCAAATATTATTTATTCGCCGAAAGGAAGCAAATATGTTGATATTTTTCGTACAATTACCATTTATCGGGTTAAACATGGAAGGCAAGAACTTGTACCTGGGTTTAAACTGCATGCATTGCCGAAAAACCTTGAACAGGCCGGAACAGCGACATGTCTTGAACCGGGTACCTTTAGCGAATGCCGAATGTTCGAACGGAAGGTAATTTTATTCGGGTTATAAACGCATGAATCTTTTAGAAAATTATTAAACCTAAAATGTTACACCTTAGTTAAATCTTATAAGCATAACCATACTACAAATCTGTGAATTTTTTTATAAACAGACTGGGATATGAGATAGATTGAAATTAGGGACTAAAGAATATGGGCTCACGGGCCGTGCTAATTTTCTTTAACCCAAAACCGGTAAAAATATAACAGATCTATCTACATAAGGTTTTGAGTAAATAGGTGAAACTAGTGGGATTTTCCGTGCTAAGCAGACTGGAAATCGGTTTGCTAGTTACCGACAGGTATGAGAATGGCACTTAGTATAGCAACTAGGGGTACAAATGAACCGAGCCGCTCGCGAGCTACTGAAGCTCGACTCGGTAAAAAGCTAGAAACGAGTCGAGCCTTGTCGAGTTTGAGCCGAGCTTGAGCCGACTTGAGCCTTAAACAAAGATCGTTTATTTATCGAGCCCAAGCTCGAGCCTTGCATGTATATCTCATTGAGCCTTATCGAGCCTAAGTGTAATATTAGTTTTTTTAGTATTTAATAATATTTACCAATCAATTAAAGTTGTTTAGTAAGCGAGCCCGGACTCGAGCTTCATTTATCGAGCTCACGAGTTTAAACGAATTATTATTTATATTATTTTTATTTAATATATTAACTAATAGAAAATAAACGAGCTGAGCCGAGCTTGAGAAATTACCAATGAGCCGAAAGAAAGCCTAAAATATAAAGTCATTTGCACCCCTAATAGCAACCGAAAGAAAGCCTAAACTATAAAGTCGTGACATGCCCAAAATGATACCGTCGTATCAATAGATGTTATACATCGAACAAAAACTATAAAAACAAATAACGGTATGGTTTTCTGTAATACCGGTATCGGTACTTATGTTCATGGTATTAGTTCAGTTTGTCACGGTGCCAACGCTCACTACATAGTACAACACTATAAAATACAAAACTTTTATCAAAACGTAGATAAATATAAGCAAATCACAGTGATATATTTAAAGGTTTTATAAAGCATACCGTTATCAGAATGAAAAAAAAAAAAAACTAACCGTGAGGTTAGCTTTGGTAACATGTATGTTGTGCTTCGGGCCTTCGGCTACTTATACATGGTTATTCACAACTCGATTTTTGATTAAAAAAATATCATATCAAGATGTAAATTAGAATATACACGTTGCAGAGACATACTCGGAATTTTAACACATTATATTCGAAAAGTAATGGCTGTTGAAAACCCAATATATTTTGTTCAAACTGTCACATTTTAGTTTTATCTGCTTTTCTTTATGATTTATATGTTACGCAAAAATGGTAACATGTTGAGCTAAAAAACACATTAGGCCACATTTGGGTTTAAAAAAAAATGGGTCACAAAGTGCATAAAATAATTCAAGGTCGGCTTTGGTTGACGGTTGCTTTGTTGTTCGTTTCTTATCGTTAACGACTTAACGGGCTAACGGCTTTGTTTAGTAGCTTGTCGGGTTTCTTTCTTTTTTTTTTTTTTTTTTTTTTTTACCATTTCTCTATATAAATTACCATACCTTCTCTCATTTTCACCCACAAAACCCGCTGAGTCCCACCGTCACCGAACCTTCACTCTTCACCGATTTTCACCCACAAAACCCACCGAGCTCCACCGTCACCGAACATGGTTCGCTGGACCGAGGTCAGTGCGTATACCGAAGTGAAAGACGTGCCGTTGATTCACTTAACCGGAAGTGAGACAATCTCAACAAGAAATGTGAGAAATTCAATACTCACTATTGAAGAACCTTGGCGGAGGAGGGTGTGAACACTGCCGAAGACGTGGCCATTGCGGTCACTCAAATTAAGTACCAATGTAAGTACGATGGGAAATTTCTCCACATTTAGAGTGACAAATGTTAAAGTCGCGCTTAGATTAGTTTAATATTTTTAGTTTAATTGTGTATTTTTTTAGTGGTTTTTTGTTTAATTATGTAATGTTTATGTTTTACATATAAATGTATTTTTATTAAACTTTATTTGTTTTATTAAAAAGAAAAAAATAAAAATAAAAAACACATTTAGGCAAAGTATCCTAGAGTGCTGCTAGTGATTTGGTGGTTCTAGAATACTTTGGTGCTGTTTGTTTTTTTCTGAGGCAAAAGGTCTGCAGTCTGCGGACCACATCTGCAGACATCTGCAGAAGAAGAGGTGGATCAAAAGTCTGCAGTCTGCAAGAGGAAGACTGTTTGTTTTTAACATCTACATCGTAACCCAAAACCATAACCATAATCCACCACAAATATCCCCAAAATCATAAATGAATAAAACACACACACCAACACCTAACTAGGGCTGTTCATGAGCCGAACCGAGCCGAGCTAGGTTAAGCTCGCGCTCGGCTTGGTTTTAAACCGAGCCGGCTCGGCTCGGATTTAAAACCGAGCTGAAAATCAAAGCTCAAGCTCGGCTTGGTTTTAAACCGAGCCGGCTCGGCTCGGCTTTGTTTGGCTCGAATTTAGAAAGAAAAAAGAAAAATTGGCTTTCAAAATTCAATAATCTAAAATATTATTTAATAGTCAACAATAACACATTAAAATAAGCTCAACCTGATACATTACAAGCTATAATCAAGTTCAAAAAATACAAAATAAGTCTTAAATTTTAACGAAATATAGTATAAGTTCATCAGCATACGAACTAGGCCCCTAAATATGCAATATATGTCTGATTGAACTCCTAAATACTGACCTATTTGAAATCAAATGCAGTATTGAGTTTGATAACTTTGACAATTACCATTATACTATGGTTTATTTAAATAACTTGATTAGTTGTAACTTCAATCCCAAGCACACAATCTCAATGTTGCTATTACCAAATATTAAACATGTAACATATTCCCCAACTTTTTTAACATTTTTATAGTATATTATATGTATATAACAAAATATATTCAAAATTAGAACTATCCGAGCCAAACCGAGCCAGCTCGGCTCGTTACGAACTGAGCCGAGCTGGGCTCACTTTCCAACCGATCCGAGTCGGCTCGGCTCAATTTCAAACCGAGCTATAACGAACGAGCTTTTTTCAAGCTAAATCTGAGCGAGCTCCGAGCCACGAGCTTTTGGACAGCCCTACACCTAACACTATAATCCCTCTTTTTCCCTCTCTCTCCCTAAACACACACACCAACAATACTCTATTTAATTAATTCGTATGATAAAGTAATCCACCACTAGCTGTACAATATCTCTTTATTTACAAATCACGATGCATTTTGACAACTAAAAAAGAAGAAGAACACGACAATAATCGGAATTCACGATGCATTTTGATGATGTTCAACAAAAAAAAGAAGAAACGACAATAATCGGAATTGAAGAAGGAGGGGGAAGCGACGACGGTGGTGGAGGGAGGAGGTAGGCGACAGTGGTGGTGGAAGGGAGGAGGGCAGTGGCGAAGCTTGGTTTCGGAATCAGTGGGGGCCGAACTCAATTTTTTTCGATCGGTAGTGGCAAATCGGTGGGGGCCGGACTCAACCCGGACTCAATTTACCTATGAAAATCGCAAATTTATACCACTGCGCCAAAAAACAGGGGGGGCCAGGGCCACCCCTGGCCCTTCTTATCCTTCGCCTCTGGAGGAGGGGGAAGGAGAGGGAGGAAGAAGATGTCATTGATGAAGAAGGAGATGTTTGCTGGTGCTGTTATGTTTTGTTTTGTTGGTAAGAAGAGATAAAAGAGGTGGGTTAAGGTCTGCACCAGGAAGAGGAAGAGCAGAGGTAAAAAGAGGTTGTGTCTTCTAAAAAACAAACGAGCTGCCCGCTTCAAATGTCTGCCCGCGTCTGCGTGGCGCAGACATAAGTGGTTAGAAGCTCTTCTTCCCAGAAAACAAACACCACCTTTGTCTTCATTTTGACGTGACACTTTAAGAGTGGCCGGAGTAGGGTAAGTACCCGGAGTGCTCATTCCCCCCTTAGGCTTTGCGGTATACTTTAACATTTCTCAACTTCACCTAGTTGGTCTTCATTTGACTCCAACTCATCCAAGAAAATGGTTTAATCCTGTTAACTCCACCCAACCTTGTTTTTAGTTGTTTATGGTGTAAAAAAGAAAAAAAAAATTCAAACTTTTAACATCTCGTTAACATGTCAACAAATAACCTTTTAATGCCACATAACAAAAGGGGACAGTTGTGTGCAACATCGGTTGACATGTAATTTCACCCTTAAAGCTTTAGAACAGTAATAGTGAAAATTAGCAATTCGACAACTAAGACCATGCGTAGTGCTGATTGGTCCACGTGGATGCTGAGTCAGCATGGAGAGATAAAGTGAAAAGGGGGTGTAGTGGTGGGGCTTTATAAATAAAGCCTCGGTTGGTCACATCAAAGGAGTCAAACCCATGCATTTTGTCCTTCTCCGCCACGTATCACGTGGGTATTGGAGGCAACCAAATGTGTTGAGCGCCATTTTAAAAGCGCTGGAAATTTTTTAAGGGGATAGCGCCCCACCTTCTTGGTGTAGAGGGCTTTATTATTTGCTTTTTCTGCCATAACGCCCTCCACTACGGAGGGTCTCAGTAACGACATACATAATAACTTTTGTTGTTTAATTCTCCATCATTTTAGAACTGTCCTTGGCGGCAAAAATGAAAGTTATAGTAATTAATCAATTTAATACTATGAATTATTATCAACGATTCATAATATGAATTATTAAAGTTCAATAAAATGTTGCAATGATGGCATATCATAAGTACATTAAATATTAGATGGACCATCAGAGAAACATAATTTAAAGGGAGTGAAATCGTAAACATATATAGTTTTAATGTGAGAGTCGAAACTAAGGCAATAAGGGAAGGCGAGACACTTCACGAAATGCTCACGGTGGTACGAGTAGTGGTCTCGTGAAACAATCTCGTGTTCTAGTTAATGGAAGTGGTCACGGGTGCAGAGGAGAGAGAGAGAGATGCAGAGGAGAGAGAGGAATCAGGAAACTTCACGGGTGGTGCTGTCGGTGAGAGAGGTTCACAGGTGGTGGTCCAGGTGACCGACTGTGATTGGTGTTGTGTAGGTGCTCAACGGATTCTCTGATAGCGCCCCTCCTTCCCTAAGGTGTCAAACCTTCCCCTGCTTGTTAGGTGCAATAAATTAGACTAGGTTAGGTTACAAGGTTGTTCGTGTATAATAAAATATACTTCTAGTACAATTAAATAACGTACAATCTTTTTATAATTAATTTCTAGCACAAGTATTTTACTTCTTAACACAATTATATTACCTATAACTAACTTCTAACACAATTTTTTTGAACGGCAAAAGGTATTAAGAAAAATCAAGCCTAACAAAATGTCAGAACAAGGGGCACAATGATAATTAACTTCTAACCAGCGGTGAAGCTTGAATTTTAAGATGGTATGGCCGAAAGTCACGAGACCTAAATTTACGTAATATCAAATCAAATCGGTTGGGTTAGACTCAATACATACAAAATTTTCGGACATAAACGGGGAAATTTACACTATTGAGCCAAAAAACGATGGGGCCGGTGGCACCCCCATTCTTAAGCTTCGTCCTTGCTTCTAACACAAGGTCATTCTCAAGCTTCGCCCTTGCTTCTAACACGACTAATAACTCATGTTCTTGTCAATGTGGGGTTAACCCATTTGGTAGAGGAATATTGGTCTTGGATGGAAGATCCAATGTTCAATCCTTGACAAGGGTGTTATTTACAATCATATTTAGCATTCTAAACAATTTAACTACATTATCCGTCAAGAACAACATATTTGCCTATTGGCATGCCCAAACCATCAAGCCAAAAAACAATTAGTCAAAACAAGTTAATCGAAAAATTAAATAAACCTATAACCGGATTAAGCATACAGTCTCAGCCGAAACCAATTCGGTGTTTACATAATGTTATTTTGAGTTTAGGTTCAGTTAAGTTCATCAGTTAACCCAAAATGCCCTATAAGCACCCTAAAAATAAAGTGCCCATTGCATTAAAACAATAAACTTTGTTTGTTGTTTAGTGAATTATTTTAAATCACTCATATATTAAACTTTAATTCAGTATCATTTTCTGCAATTAACATGTTATAACTTATAACCATAAAATTTTACATGACAAAATAATGTCTTTTCTCGGGTTATAGTATTTCAACTATATCATGTGGATATAAAATATAAACTATATTAACACAATATAAAATATAACATATTATAGTTAATATTAAGACCACGTGTAATGGTGTGTGAAATTTGGTGGGTGAAAGGGGCATTTTTTGACACTTGGCAATGTGGGCCACTTGGTGGGTGAAAGGGGCTTGAAATGGGCAAGGGATGCAATGGTTGGTGAAATTTGGTGGGTAAAATGGGGTGAATATATAATGGTATTAAATTTGAATTAAAAAAAGAAAAAAAAAGAAAAATGAAGTGTCAGACCCCATTGGCCCGTCCCATTCTTCACCTGCGCGAATATTTTCCACGTGGCCCTGGTTAGCGCCCATTTCATTTGGTGGGGGCGGTGTTGTGGGGTGAATGGGGCGCCAATTTTAGCATTTAAACGCCCTTTTGGCGTATCATTATGGATGGCCTAATATATCATAGATAAATGGCACAATATATATATATTTTTTTATCGTTCTTTCAGAAAACATATTTCTTTTCATTCATTTTAGCACACCAGTCTTTTCATTCATTTTAGTACACCGACATGATTGGAATCGATACGTTATTTTGCACTTGATATTGTTTTGCTTAGAATAGATGAAATTAATTATACTCTGATCCTAGATAAAAAATATTTCTCCCTTGTTTAAATTTAAGCAAATATTTATTTAGTGTAAAGAGTTAAATAGCCAAAATCGTTGTTGAGGTTTGGTCACTTTTGCCACTTCAGTCCAAAACCCAAACCTTTTAAATCTGGGTCCGTAGGCTTTACATTTTTTTGCCACATTCGTCCCTGACACCAACCCAGTTAACTTATCTCGTTAACTCTGGGGGCATTTTTGACTTTTTGCCTACAAAATCAAGGCCATTTTAGACATTTTGTATTTAAAGGCTAAATAAATACAAGAAAAAAAAATAAAAAAAAAACCTTTAGTTTAAGGGAGAGAGAGAGGAGAGAGAGAGAGGAGAGAGAGAGAGAGAGGAGAGCGGAGAGAGAGAGAGAGAGAGAGAGAGAGAGCAGAGACAGAGATAGTAGATCGAAGGAGAGTGGGTGTGGGTGTTTGGGTTACGATTAGGGTGGTTCAAGGCAGTGGAGGTGATGGTTGTTTAGGGTTACGATTATGGTGGTTGTGCGGCGGAGGTGATGGTTGTTTAGGGTTACGATATGGTGGTTGTGGCGGCGGAGGTGATGGTTGTTTAGGGTTACGATTATGGTGGTTGTGGCGGCGCTGTACAAGGAGACGGGGATGATGGTGGTGGTTGTTTATGGTGCGAATGGTGGTGTTGGTGTCTCAGATCCGACGGGTTCAGGGCTCGGGTCTTTTTGGACTCGGTGGTGTTGGTGTTTTTTACTCGGGGTTCAGTGGAGTCGGGTTTTGTTCGGTGGTCAAGCAGAGGTTGTGGTTCGTGATGGTGGTCAGAAGATTGGAGGCTATGGTGATGGTGGTGGTGGTGTGTGTGATGGTGGGAGGTTTAGAGTAGAAGAAAGTGGGGGAGGTGGGTCCCACTTATTAAGTAAAAATATTAAAAAATAAAAAGTGTAGGCAAAAAGTCAGAAAACCCCCCCAACATAACGAGATAAGTTAACTGGGGTAGTGTCAGGGACAAATGTGGCTAAAAAATGTAAAGCCTACGGACCCAGATTTAAAAGGTTTGGGTTTTGGACTGAAGTGGCAAAAGTGACCAAACTTCAGAGACGATTTTGGTTATTAACTCTAGTGTAAAATATAGTAGGGTAACATTAGCCTTTAAAAAAAATATCAAAATATGCGTTGTTTTGAGATTCTATATAAAAATAGGTGTTGTTTTGAATTAGAATTGAAGAAATTTCTCGCAATGAAAATCGAGCACCTCGAAGATCCTGATCGACAAATCTACGAAGAAATGAAAGCACAAATAAGACAAAAATATATTATGTAGTACAATTTGTTTTTTAATTTATGCTTTTATTATTTTTTTTTATATAATGTTATGGTTTTATCAATATAAATGTTTTTATTTACTTTATTTGTTTTATAAAAGACAAATGAAAAAAAAAAAAAAAACTAGCAACGTGACTTGGCGGCCATCCTGGTTTCACCATCCACGCCACCACCGCTTCGCCGATTTCCCTCCTTGTTGTTCCTTGCCTCAACGTTGAGGTGGATGTCACATGTCAATTCATGCCCTCTCAAAGACATGACTCCGCTGTCCAGTCTAAAGTACATAACCCGCTTTAATATCGGTTGGTTTTATTCTAGTTTTTTTATTAACATTTATCGTGAAATATCACCTACATTCCTCACCACATAAAAGAAAAAAAAAAAAAAAACCTTGACCCCATTTATATAGTGTTACTGTAAAATTCACGTAGGGCCGATCACAAAAATATGAACACTGTAGTAAATACATTTGGTATCTTTGACCCAATAATTTGATCATTTAAAATGAGCACTCAAAAAATGATTTCATTACTTTTACCGTGATATTATTATAAGGTGATGGTAACAATACAACCTCAAATTGACTGCACTAACGCTTTTATATGTCACGTATAGCTCTATATGTGATGTGGGTTTTCAAAGCCCATTAAATATCATTAATTGGCCTTCCATATGCCGTGTATAAGACTATATGCAGCCAAAGAACGTTTGGTAGAGAGGACGTATTTTCAAAACATGGAGCCACATAACATACATTTAACCATAAGAGAAGAGAACCCAAAGAACGTTTCTATTCTACGAGACATACACAATGTGATAAAGAAGATTAGATACAAAAGGCAAGGCGATGAAACTTCAATGCAGAGACCGGAAAAATTGTTGCACGATAAACAATATGTTTATTACACTCGAGAGAATCCCTCCACAAATGAGGTCGAGGAGGTTTTTTTTGTACATCCTCACTCATAGTGTCGGTAGCATTATTCCCTCATGTGTTGATGTTCGACACGACCTACAAAACAAATGCAGGTTGTGAGTGTGACATCAACACACAAGATGTTTTGTATTGCTCACGCATTCATATCGAAAGAACAGAGGAAAACTTCATATAGGGAGTCAAAACATTCACATGACACTAAAACATTCCTTAACACTCATTTTGGACCTGTATGTCGAGTATAGGTCGACCAAGAATGTGTAAATATTGTGGGGGTGGGGGTTGCCAATAACCAAATCCTTATTATATTTATAAATGCCTTTCACAAAAATTAATTACACATTTAATTATTCATAGCTACGAAGAAAAGGAAAAGGCAATCCACCGAAACCACCATATATGTCTACTTTCACTAACCAAAAAATTAGATTCATAATCATGTTTGTTCAATTGAGTCTATTAAACAACTAGTGACATAAATGGCCAACGAAATTCACTAACAACTCTCTTCGAAGTCCATACTCAGTCAAATCAGGACCCATTTCACCCGGTATAGCCAAACATGTAAGAGAGCTCCTGATTTCACCAAGTTCACAAGTTCCGGGAAAAACCCAACTATCCACTCGCCCGAAAGCACGACAATGGAATAATCGATAAAACCCGACGCTCTCAAGAATCGAACCCATAACCTTTCAGCCATGGGTCTTTCATCATTGAGCCTCCATACCACTCCACCATAAGATGGTTGGTACCTAGTGACATATCAAAGGCTACGATAGAAAATTTGGTTGATTGGAGACTGAACCTAATGTTTTCATAATCTAACCAATCATCAAACCAACTATTTTACCAGTCCATTGATAGGATTAGTCTCTCTGATTTCAAAAAACGGATATAGTCATCAAATTTGAAGAATTAAATATAATAATAATGGATTTATAACAAAATATGGAACACATTTATCTTTTTGTATAAATTTGCATTGTTATCCGAATATGAAGCCAATTCCCGGTAAGACAACCAGTGTGATCTGGCTCTAAGAGTGATGTCTGACTCACATTCGTTCCATTCTTTTACTTACTAGTTACACACCTCAGTTGATCATCAACTACAATATCCTTCTGTCACGTATTTATGAGCACAACAATTGTATATTTTTTTTAGCACAACCTATGTAACAAAACCAAACATAATTATTTGGATGCATGTTTTGTGACATATTGGCCTACTGGGGGTAATTGGATAACTAAGAGTAAAAGAACATAAGTACAATTATGAATGGGTATTATATTGTAAGAAACTATTTATGTCCATTTTGGCATACCAAAGAAAGGAAAAGGTTTAAGTGTTTTGAGATGTACGACAAACATACCATACCCACACCTTTTAATATTATCCACACGAGTGGGGGGGAACAAACCTTATCTTTACACCAATGTACATTTCATCCATGGTTTCAATTGTCATGTCGATGACACGTTTTCTGAAAAGTTTGTGTGTGACATATTCAATGAGCCCATTAAAACTTGCCATTACTTTGGTATTTATATTACTTTATTATTTAAAAATAAAAGAATATGAATCTAAGTTGTATTATCTTTGAATCTAAGATAGTAGTGGAATTCTCATGCGCCTTGCGAAGGAAATTTTGTTAACAATTGGTTGGTTTATTACGTATTGATTTAGTACAAGCATTCGGTATAACACCGAATAAGATAGCAAAAAAATTGTGATACATCGGTTTCGATAATACTAACCGAATAGATGTTGTTTGGTTGGAAATCGGCTCATTTTTCTCACGATACAAGCATGTTACTAGCATTTCATATGACTTATGATGCAAAAAAAAAAAAATCATTCTATCCTAAATAAAATTTGTTTTTAACTTTATTCGACTGAAATTGGTGCCGGCGTCGCTACACAACGGGAAC